>CAJQZN010041756.1:0-20792 GCA_907164685.1 Colias eurytheme | reverse complement strand
TAGATACATTAAACCAAATTAGTCGTTCAAAAACAAACACTTCTTATTTATACTATGATATAATACCTTTTTTAATCTGTTCTGTTTCCATATTGTGATTGTCTGTGGCTGTCTGTTGGCGATTGAAGTATGAACTTCGACGAAAACGTTTGAGTGTCTGCTAAAGTTTTTATCTCAATTTCTTTAAATTTTACGGCCATGTGTGGTAATATTAGCGAAGTTGCAAGAAATTCTAGTGATGATATCCACCACTGCAAGTAGTAGAGTGAGAAACCCTAAGGTTACGGAGAATTCCGATGCTCCAGATCGAGAAGAAATCGGACAAGAAAACACAACGGATGATAAGGTCAGAGGTTATGTTGGTTTATATGATGCCTCCTCATCCTTTGGTGGTCCGAGAGACATTCGCTTACGGTCTCGAGGTCGCGTATCGGAGTATCGCCACTCCAGGGGAATCGGAAGAGGAGGACCTAGGGGCCGTGGAGGTTTCCCGCCACGGGGTGACCGTGATGAAAATCCCTTTAAATATAACGAACCGTTAGTCAGTATGAACAATGACACTTGGTGTCAGGGAAATAATAATAAATTTTATGAAAGATCTGACCTAGTAGTCAATTTACCAGAAGATCCTCGCATATCTAAACTGTTACGCCGTTTGTGTGCTGAAGTCGACGTTGAGAAGTCACTGGTTATATGCAGTAAGTTACAAGATGCTGTCATGCTGCCAGAAAATTCTCGGTACATCAGGCGATCTTATGATATCCTTGTGGAGTCTTTGTTAGATGTTTTATATGATGCGCCAGGGCCAGAAACAAAAGAAAGTGCTGCTGTAGTTCTTGGGAGAATTGGATATGTAATGGGCCCAGATTTTCGCAAACATTTAGACTGGATTGCATCTACATATACAGTTCACAACACTTCTATCAAACATTTGTTAACTTTGTCATTTTCTGAAACATTCCAATTAGATTTCCAAACTCCCAATTTGTCGGATTTTGCTGAGCTGGCCCTAGAAAGAATGCAAACAATAATTGAAGGCACAGATTCTTCTGATGTCTTTATGGCAGCAATAAATTGCATGATAGTAATGTCTAATTCGTACCCAGAGCACTTTGCCAATCACTTTGTTGATACTGTGGACATACTGGTAGGTTGGCATGTTGATAATGCTCAACCAAAGAAGATCAAAGAGTTTGCTTTACAAGCTTTATTTAAACTGAGCCGCCACTGGCAAGCAGATGTTGGGTTTTCTGTGAATTTGCTCAACCAGTTCATAGAAGATATGATGGCATATTCAGGTTTGGATGATAAGGGAGAGAAAGAGGGTGAAACAAATTCACATGAGGATTGTATGCAAAAAATTGCATCATTTCTTAATGTATTCAATACTGTGGTAAAAAGTTTGGGTTCTTTGTTAAGTCCAACTGTGTCACAAACGGTGTCGTGGGTGTTCTTATCTGATGCCTTAACAAAAATACTCCAAGTACTGACAGAGGTGTTACAGGAAGATGCCGAAACTGAATTGATACTAGCTGGGAATGAATGTATTTCATTACTTTTGGGTTTTCTGCAAACAAAAGCATCATCATGCTCTGCTGCATTGTTTTCCCTTATAACTAAAGAGGTGGCAAACTATATAAAATCAGGTGAGAGTATTTGTCTTAGTATTGTAGATTTGATATCAACGACAATAAAGGAAATATCATCAAATTTGCCAATTGATTTCATAGCCCAGACAATTGGACCGGATTCACTGTTGAGACCTTTACGATATTCAGAAAATGCACAAATTCTACAGAGTGTAATGATGATTTACAGCAACTTACTTAATTTAAAAAACATACCACTTCTTCAAGAAGCCTATAAGTTTGTTTTATCAGATGTTCATAATTCATTGAGCACAATAATACCAGAAATACAGATTATAAATGTTGAATACTCTGAGGAAATGAGCAAAGATGACGCAGAAAGAAATATTGTATTTTATCTGCAGTGTTTATCAGATTTAGCAAATGCAAGTAACTCAATAATTGGTATGTGGGCACTGCAACCAAGTATTTTGGAATTGTTGGCTATCAAAATGTGTCCGCATAATGAAATATTGACTAAAGATAGACCAGCTCTACAGTACTCTATTCTGTACCTGTTGTATTCACATTGTAAGAAGAATAATCATTTTATTGCGTCAAGTGATCTGGTCACCAATTCGCAACAGAGAACTAATGACTTATTTGGTCTGTCAAATTTGAGTCTCGGTGATGTGTCTGGAACAAGTCCTACTTGTGGTCATTTAGCAGTTATCTTGCAAACTCTGAGCATTGTTTTAGATGAACATGTAAACAAAGAAACTTTACTGTTAGTATTGAATTGGATATCAGACATATTTTGTCAGCTGGACAAATATTTACCGATTGTGAGTTTATCAAAAGGATTTCTAGTTTTAACAACCAATATGCTTGCTCTTGCATATAATTTTGATAGTGACATTGTTCATAAAGTTATTAAAAATTGTCACTACCTATTAAAAAATAAGAGCTTGACCTGTAATGTGATGCTGCTGAAGACAATGACCTTAATATGTCTGCTACATATTGATAATAAAAATAGGATGGTATCTGAATTGTGTAAGGATGTACTGTTTCAACTTCCATGGGATATAGTTCAACAGGAATTGGATAAACAGACTGTCAAGATATTTGCATGCAGAAAAGTAAATTTGACAATGATTAATTGCAACACAAAACTAAATTCCCTGAAAGAGTTTCTTGTGAAAGGATCCTTTTCACCATTACCCAACCATCACTTCAAATTAATTATCAACTGCCTAATGGGAGTTACCAATGAAGATAAAGCATTCATATATGATATTTTTAATATGTCATGGCCTTTACAATGCCTAGAAGGGGATGAGCAAAATCTCCTCTTTTTCCGTTTATGTGCCACAAACTTTTCCTCTATTTGTATAAGTTGGGCTTTATCTGAACTTGCTCAAACATGTATTTCCCTCAAGTTACGAACTGCATTAGGAAAGCCACAGGAAACATTTACTAAGATTGAGGGTGCTTTAAAAGGGATAGCACGAGACATATCATTGCCAGATAACAAGTACATTGCAACCAATGAGAAATCGCTATTGGAAATAATTCTTGCCGAACAAACAAGAGCTCGTTGGGTCATAGAATTTATGATGTTTTTGGAAAAGTATACTTACAATGCTGCAGAAGGAACAGCTTCAGTACTTCCAGCTGTAGCAAAAGCTGTAAAAACATTTTTCCACACAAATTGGCCAACATGCCGTGAATGGCAAAACAGAGTGAGACCAGCTGCTTTAGCAGTTAGCTTGTATTCTGGACATTTTGGGGCCACAGTTTACCATGCGTCATTGATATTGGAAAATGGAGCAAACTCCAAAAGTAATATGGACATTGCAGCAATTGTAATAAGTATAGCAAAGGCATTGATAAAAATGCAAGAGCCTGAAGTTTTATATGGGCTTTATGTGTGGATTAAAAAGAAATTTGACTTAAAGTTACCGTGGCTTAAAGGTGCTGCTGAACAAGCAAATTCAAAATATGAATTAGCTGTTGAACAATACAGAAAAATAACTGACGCTAAGGCTACACAAGAAGAACAACCTACAACTTCAATTTCAAATGATTCAAGGCTACACAAATTTATAACAGAAAATATATCTGAAAGTTACCGAAACTTACAGAGCTGGGACGAAATGATAGAATGGATAGAATCTGAAAATGAAAATTATGAGGCATTGAATTATGAAAAGTACAATGTACTGAGAATGTTTGAAGATAATATTGAGTTATCTAATCTTGGTGACTGGGGTGATTTTGACATGGATACTAAAGAAATACCAAAACAAGCGTGTTCATATCAAGGGTTAATTAATAAAATTGAGTCAGTGTTGACAACTACAGCTGTTAACATATTTTATAATGACTATGATGAGAAATATGATATGCTTTTGAAAGATTGTGCAAAAGTACTAAATGCTAGTGCAGAAGAGTTTGCTCGAAACAATTCTGTAGGATTCATGAAGGAAATAGCAGTGCTTCAATTGGCAAATAATGGATTACAAAATTTGAAGAATGGAAAAATCATTACCAATCCATTTAAACCCTCTGTTATCAAAGAACACAAATATGGAACTGAAATGAACAACCTTAATCGTATTTTGTGGTGGAATCAATATTTTATGAAATTAAATATGAGTGAAGAGAACGTATTTTACAATGAATGCTTACGACTAGACGTCATCAAGAGCGCTAGAAAGAACGTAAATTTGCAAATGGCGAAACGAGAATTGTTAAAGCACTTCAAAAATAATCCATCATTCCAGCTCTGTTTAAATATTAACAGCTTAGATGATCTTAGTGATATACTAATGCTATCTACAAATACTTATGATTTAGATATTTGGACGTTAAATAATGCTACCGCATTAACAGAGCTATGCAAAGTCACATACGCTAAGGAAGAGACAAAAATACATGCTATAAATTTGTGCGCCAGCATATCCCTTGGATTTTCACAAAGATTGGCAATGGGTGATCATAGTTATGAGTTGCGAGAGAAGGGGACAAGAATGTTATTGACATTATCGAAATGGGTGCAGAATGAAAATGAAAACGTTTTAGACACAGACTCTCCATTAACAAAATTAGTGTCAGCTCTGCCAGAAATTGGTTTAGTTGACAACAACATATCGGAAAACGTTATACCAATATCAGACTCGGCAGTTGGTAAGCTTTTGCAGTTTGGAGTAAACCAATGTCCTGGTTTAGCAAAAGCTTGGGCAAGTTTTGCAGCGTGGTGCTTTAGATGGGGACGTAAAATGGTGGAATTTAGTTCGAAAACTGGCGAACAGTTGACGGATAATGATAAATTGCAAATAGAAAGTGTTATGATTGGTTGTTCACCGCAAGATTTTGAGGCTGTTTGTGAAATATTGTCGAAAACTAAAGCCACATGTGACGAGGAGGACATAGATTGGAACGAAATCAATACATCCGAAATGATAGAGAATCAGTTGCGCACTGTACCATCCTTAAACAATGCTTTCCCAGAACATCTAGCGCTACTTTTAGATATCTGGCGTCAAGCTCAAAAGAGAGTATTTTCATACTTTGAATTATCTGCTGACGCTTATTTCAAATTTTTACAATTGATCTGTGCATCAGATTTTATCAATCACAGTGGTGAAAATGCAGTTGTTAATGCTACACTTCGTTTACTTCGATTAATAGTGAAACATGCAATGGAGTTACAAACAGTACTCGAGTCAGGTTTAGCAAATACACCTACTCAGCCCTGGAAAGTCATTATACCTCAATTGTTCTCTAGGCTCAATCATCCAGAAACCTATGTACGCAAATGTGTTTCCGACTTGTTGTGTCGACTGGCAGAAGATACTCCTCATCTCATTACTTTCCCTGCTGTAGTTGGCGCTGTTGAAAATGAACAAAATAGTTTGACTGAATTGCACGTACCGAGATCTTACTTATCAAATGATGATGCTGAAAGCGATGACGATTTAGAATTGGAAGATAATGCAAGTGATAAAGTTAGTAATAACGAATTAAATTCCTGTTTCTTAGACATGGTTGAAACCCTAGCTAAGCAAGCTCCGAAAACAATACTACAAGTAAAATTATTGGTCAAAGAATTACAACGCATTAATTTACTTTGGGATGAATTATGTTTGGGGACATTAGTCCAGCATCACTCTGAGTTCAATAAACGACTTTCTCAATTAGAAAACGAAATCGCGAAAGTGAAAAATAATCAAAACTTGTCTGGAGAAGAAAAAGAAAAACTTATCAAAGAAAAACATCGCATAATATTCGAACCTATTGTGTTTGTGCTAGAACAGCTTCATCAAATTACTTCTGCGAAACCTGAGACACCACATGAAGTGTCATTCCAAAGCAAATTTCAAGCTATTATAGTCGATGTCATCGATAAAATGAAGAATCCTGTAAATCCTGATAAGCCACAAGAGTCATGGGCGCCATTGAAACAGTTTCAAATAAGATTACAACAAAAAGTGAATAAAAGGACATCATACATTTTGAAAATGTCGGATATAAGTCCTGTATTGGCAGAATTAAGAAACACCGTTATAACAATGCCCGGATTACATACAAATCAAAGAACTGTACGAATTACTATCAAATCAATCGAAAACAACGTTGCTATTTTACCGACAAAAACTAGGCCAAAGAAATTAATCTTCTACGGGTCTGATGGAAAGGCTTACACCTACTTATTCAAAGGTCTGGAAGATCTTCACTTAGACGAAAGGATTATGCAGTTGTTGTCTATAACGAATACAATGTTGGCTAGAGATTCTGAGAACAACGATAACCAAACATACAGAGCCCGACACTATTCCGTCATCCCGTTGGGTCCTCGGTCAGGATTGATCAGTTGGGTCGACAATGTAACTCCCTTATTCGCATTATATAAACGTTGGCAGAACAGAGAAGCCGCTATTCTATCAGCTAAAACAAATAAGACCGTAAATGTGTTAAGACCGTCTGAGCTCTTCTACAAAAAGCTGAATCCGCTTTTAAAAGAGGCGGGCGTAGCGACTGAGAATAGAAAGGAATGGCCGGTGTCAATATTGAAGCGGGTTTTGGAGGAGCTATCGGCGGAGACGCCACGCGATCTCTTGTCGAGGGAATTGTGGTGCAGCAGCGTGACTCCAGAGCAGTGGTGGCAAATGACGCGTCGCTACAGTTACTCGGTGGCCGTAATGAGTACGATCGGTTATATAATCGGTTTGGGTGATAGACATTTGGATAACGTGCTCGTGGACTTGACGACGGGTGAGGTGGTGCACATCGACTATAACGTGTGCTTCGAGAAGGGCAAGACGCTGCGGGTGCCAGAGAAGGTGCCGTTCCGCATGACGCCCAACTTGGTGGCGGCGCTCGGCGTCACGGGGGTTGAGGTGAGTTTTCTTTATGCATTTATTTCAATTTACGAACGAGTAAATAGTTTCTACGAACTTCAGAATATAAAACCTAAGTTCGTAGCTTATGGCTTTTAGGGCTGTAAAGCAAAGATTTTGAAAAACCATATGAATACTAAAGTATGGTATTAAACCAACTTTTAAACATACTAACTCCTGGAGTTAGAATCATAAGCATTGAGCCAGCCATTTTTGACTTACAAGTGGTCTAATTTACACGACTTTCTTTTATATAAATAGATTTAATCTTGAAAGCAGATTTTTTCTACATAAATATATAACATTGCCATAATATGAACTGTACAATTAATATTAATATTCCAAGTCACGTGTAAGTTATTTCGTTAATTGTATTGACATACTTTTTGTAGAAAAACTATTATCTTTAAACCTTGGCATAACATATGTTTTTACCGGTAATCAAATGTGTGGTATTACATGAATTGTTGTTTCATGTAATACTGTGGTTTTGTTTTAATATATAACTGCATTTGCATATAATATGTAATTACAAAAAAAAAATCTTTCAAATTCAGCTTATAATATATTGTCTATACATACGAATAAAATTAACCCATTGAGCCCCGAACGGCCCGATCGGTCCACGACACAATAGATTTTCTATTGTGTCTGTGATTCCGGGGCCTGAGTTATTAAACAATTAACTGGGTACGTGCATCTTTATATTTTTATTATTACGTTAATTTTAGTACCAGCGCCATCTTTAGAATTCATGTGAAATCTCTCAGTACGTAACTCGCGGCAATTTTTAGTTTCTCAGTTTTCGATGTATTCAACTAGATGGCATTAACGGTACGAATAGTGTTTAGTATGCAGAGGCAAATAACTGAAATACATTATTCAAGACGGTACTTGCATTGCAAATTGTCTTTATTGATTTTATTGTAAATGTGCCTTTAACACTCCTTTTTCAAACGTTTCCTTTGTTCAAGAGAAGTGGAGAAAAGTACGTTCGTAACGGCCAAATAATTTTCAGTGATATCAGTGTTCAGTATATTTGGAAACAAGCATTTTACTTAGGTTTTATTTCTCTTAAAATCTAAAATAAAACAAATCAATATTTTTAACGTTTTACGTTCTTTCACTTACGAGTCTATGGGTTTTCTTAGTTAATTAAACTATGAAATGAAAGACCGATATCATAAGTTACATAATATTATAATTACACATCAAAATTTTATTTAAACCTATTTTAAACATTTCAAAGATAAACAGAGTTCATCCGTATATTTGATCCATCGGCAGGAAACATATTAGAATTTGAATAAAATTTCAACAATAAAGCCTTAGAATCTTGAGCTTAGATTTGAACAAGTCGGTACCGAAAGCAATAGGGTACCTAAAACTATTTTAAAACTAGAAGCGTTTCACATTTCCCACAGAATGTCTATTGTTCATGCTTAAATTAACACTACACTACATCTGGGGTTCGAGTAGGCCTGTGGATAGGGGTGGGTCCGTCCGGAGCGTAAGACGGATTCGTATCTCCGCGCTCACTGTCAATGTATCCGGCATTTTCTATAATTCTACACCGCGATGTGTCCGGCTCATGCTCAACGTAGACCAGACGCGCTGGCCTTCCGCCGAAGCTCGATATGCCAGCCGGTGGCGTAGACCTTGTGATAGAGCCTTCGCGAAGAGCAACAGATCCCCTTTTCCTTTCTGGGGCCGGTGACCCCCTGTACTCGGATGTGTCTGGTCTTTTGCACCGCAGTAGCTTAGCGAATGCCGCTCTGAAGCCAGCGTTTTTCCACGCGTATATGAGAGGGTTGATGCCAGAATTGGACATCGCTAGGGATGAAGTCAGCCTGTAGGCGATGGGATTCTGAAGGCGGACGATCGGAAGCGTTTGCGCACACGCCACCACCACGAACGGCATCCAACATATTGAGAAAGAACCCAGGACTAGAAGTACCACCTGAAATAGATAACAATAGACATGATTAAAATCGACACGTCGAATTATTCTTATGATTTCAATTTAATTCATAGTTACTTTTTCATTCAAAGTAATTCAAATGCGTGTTGATCTGCATTTTTTTCTATTATGTACATAAATTTCTGTGTCGTACAATAAAGAATTAATTCGGCATTTCTAATAAAAACTAAAATCTTAGGCAAATTTGTTTAAAAAAGTTTAGAAAGAATATTTTTTCAAGAACTGTGTTTCAAATACGAGGTACCTGAATACTCTTCCAATCGTTAGCGCCCGCGGGGCAGCAGGTGTTGGCCCGCATGCGGCGCGCGTGGCACGTCGCCTCGCGCCATATCCGCCAGTACAGGATGAACATCACCATCCAGATGAGCGAGAACATCGGCGCTAGGATGCTCGTTGTGTACGTTTTTGGGACCACCTGCGAATTGGAATACTCAAACTCAAACATTTATTTATTCAATTATACTTCTTTTAGAAGCACTTTCGAATCGTCTTTACCTACATATTTTAAAAATTTACCACCGATTCGGAAAGCAGTATCTATGGAGAAGAAGAATATAGGGTGTTAATTACCTTACCATATTAGGGTTCATGTTATCAATTAATTGACTTGTGAGGTTTGTGAAAATAAATCTAGCAATTACGGTATACAGTCGGGTAAACTTTACACGTGTACCTACGAAGTTATTACATAGGTACTGTTCATATAATGCTTTCCGAATCGGTGGTAAATGTTAAAAATATGTAATGACGTTTCAAAAGTGCTTCTGTAAGAAGTCAAATTGAATAAATAAATGTTTGAGTTTGAGTTTAAGATTTTAATTATCACGTGAGACTTTAATTTGTTAAAAAATGAAAAGTTCTTCATTTATAACATAATGAAACATAGTTCTCGAACACAGCAGTTGTTTGGAGCTATGCTTAACTCAATAAACAATTATCTGTTCATTATAGAAAACTCGTGGGTAATATATATCAGATATGCTATCGGTGTTTATCGCTGAAATATTCATTATCATGTTTACTGAATGATGGCACGATGGGTTTTGGATAACCCTAGGGTTCTTAGGAATATTTTTTTGGCATAGAATCCATTACGATATACATAATGTATAGGATTGCACGATCCCTTCGGGCGTAGGTCATAAGGTACGATCATAAATATAATATTAAGAACGACGAGCATTGCTCACTTTTACTTTTTTACTTTGTATTTATTCTATCGTAAAGTTACCTTAAATTTTGGTCCAAAATAACATTATACATACCACATTCATCTCGCACGACACGCCGTCCTGCCAGTCGTTCCAGAAGATGGGTATGCAGCTGATGCACACGGCTACCGACCAGGTGGCGCTCATCAGCAGCCGTGTGATCAGCTTCGTCATGTACCGGCTGTAGTGCAGC
This sequence comes from Colias eurytheme, assembly GCA_907164685.1. NCBI lineage: Eukaryota > Metazoa > Arthropoda > Insecta > Lepidoptera > Pieridae > Colias > Colias eurytheme. Next base: position 10,434 of record CAJQZN010041756.1, on the reverse strand, counting down.
GGGTGGACTATTGCTATGTACCTGCAGTATAATGAAATGGGGAATATGGTGTTAGGAAATTTTCTAAAGTTATAGCCAATGTTTTAAATGATATTTCACGGATGTGAGCTTTGACAATAATCAATATTTATTTATTTTCATTAATGAAATACTAATTAATAAAAGGTAGCAACGGTTTAAAAAAGTTGATACTTGATTGTATTGTATTGATGAAATGACGCTATGGATTATTTTGCAAAAACGTTTAAGACTCATTCATTTCTAAATCTGAGATCGCCCGCTAGATAATGCATGTAAAGTTCGTGACTCGAGATTGCAATAGATTTTTGTAAGTTTCCATGAGAGCAAAATCGTGATCGCACGCCATCCTCACCTGTCTACAGCGATCGCAATGATGTTGTAAATGGACGCGAGGCACGCGAGTATTATCAGAATGAATCTCATGAGGCACGACCACTTGATCTTGCCGAAGTCGTCGTTGAGGTAGAAGACGAGGTGGTAGGGCAGCGTGAGGCCCACCATCAGGTCGGAGATGGCCAGGTTGAGCACGAACTGGTTGGAGACGAGCGACGAGAGGCGGCGGCTCATGGTGACGGCGAGGATGGTGAGCGTGTTGCCGCTGATGATGAGCAGCATGAGCGCGCCGTCGACGATGCTCCACGCCCAGTAGTTGTACAGGTCGGGAGCCGTCGCCTCGGTGCCGTTCCACCCGCCATCGCTCTCGTTGCCCAGTACAAAGTCCATACCATCGCTGGTCGCTTGCGCCAGCGATAGCTCCGACAGATTCGACGTCGTGTCGAACTTTTACACGCACATATTGAACGTCACACACATTTTTGCACTACACTAACACGGTTCGAGCATCGCGCCTATTTTGAACACCACCGGTATCTGAAACAAAGTGATTGTTGATTAGTCTTACAGCAAATAGTTTCGTTTGTAAACAATCCATTAAATAAGAATTGACCATTTATTATTTAAGGCTGCCTGGACTGAATGAGAATTGAGTTTGCTGAATAAATTTAAATATCTTTGAAGCGAAAAAGCAGCAGTAGAGTGGTACTAATAAAATCACAGTCCATATTAATGTCGAAACATTAAATATTACTCCTCAACAGGCTTTACGGCTGCATTATTAATAGGATTTTTGCTAGCAATTTGTTCGTTAGCGGCGCTCTGGTCCACTGAAATATTTATGACCAACGAGGAACGACCTTTGACTTTATCGATTCTACTGCATATTTAAGCAACCGTAAGATGTTATACATGTATTGTTATTACTTGGAAATCTCATGTTTGTTTCAGAAACTTGTGTGATTTCATGAATAGAATGAGACGATTTGAAATTCATAAAGTTAATCTTGTATAAGTCGGATTACGATGTTTCAGTTACATTTTTCAGCGTAAGGATAAGTTTATTTTACGAAAATTCATTGCTATGATATGAATGTAAAGTGAAATCTATATTTAAGAATCAGTACAAACCGAGAAAGTATGATTAAACGTTAAAATATAGTTTAACAAATATTTGCAAATAATGTTTGTAAATGCTTTCTAGATAAAAACTACTTCCATATTATGTAAACGATCTTGGAAGTGGACGTAACATAAGTCGGTTTAATTAATTAATGTAAAAACATTTTATATTTATAACACACTAAAAATATAGCGTATAAAATTACAATTTCAAAAAACCTAAAAAAATTACTCTCATAAAATATGTGCTTCCAAGTAATTAGCTTATGAAATACCTCGTAAAATGTGTATGATATTCATGTGTAATTTATATAAAGATGTGTGTTTTCGCCGCGTGTTCACGTATTCACGCAGCGTGGAGTTTTCGTGGTCACATTTATATTTAATGTGCCCATTACATAACTTTCCCGGCCTTGCTAGTTATACAATATCGATCGACTGTAAATGGGAAGATTTTTAATTATAATATATAAGTCTATATACGAGTGTAACATATAAATCTTTTACTAGGATACCTACGTTTAATGCACTTTATATCCAAAATACATGTTTATGTAGTCTTTTGCTTATTCACCTCGGCAAATTTCTATCGGGAAATTCTATTCATATTTAAATTTAAAAATATTTATTTTTAATTTATATTCTTATTGAGAAGTTGAGTTTTAAGTTAGATTATAATTTTATTTCGTTCTTTAATATGATATTTACATTTAAAGTAGGTACATTTGACGAATATCACAAATGTTTTACATATCCGATTTATCTAATTGCAACTGTGTGTTCGCACATAATTTATTTTCACGTAAGCCACAATAATTATCCGACAAGCTGATGTGTGGGATCATTATTGAGTTCAAACAGAATTTTGATGTTCATGTTATATTAATAAAATATACATAGGAATTACTAAACACAATATTATGCTCCAATTAATCCCTAAATACACTTGGTTAGGTCTTTTAATAGTACTGAAATAGATTAATGAAATAAGTTTCTCAGTGAACATCTTTAGAGGTTATTGTCAGACACAAAACACCTAGAGGCAAAAATAATTCTGAACTTAAATTGGGCTCTACGTATTTTGTAAAGTAATTTAAATATTTATGAATAATAATTTTGGTTAAAAAATTCAGTAGAATTAAAAAAAACAAAGTCATTATCTTCATGAAGAGAAAAAGATTGTTCTTTGTGGTTACCACGAGGAATGAAACCTTACCAATGTTTATCTGAATTTTCGCTCACAATTATATGCCCGAATTCCATTTCTTATAAACTATTCATGTTCTTATAACCCCACTTAGGATATTTTAAACTTAGTTAAAATAGTTATTTTCAATATTGGTACATTAAATTTAACGGTGTATTTCTGTTCACATAATCTCTCTAATGCGCTAAACGTAGTTGATTGTTTAACTGTTAAATAATGTATGAGCTTGATTATCCATTACCGTAAATTATCGTTTTCGGAAATATCAGTAATCCACATTCAGCATAGATCGAAGTGGGATTAATGTTGTGTTGTTATGCTATCAATCCTAACTGGCTAGTTAAGTTATGCCTTGTCATCTAGTCTGATTATTGTGCTGTATTATTTTTATTAGTTATACCTACAGAAACTTGTTAAGTTACGATAAAAGTGAGGAAAAGCTAATCAGTTCGTAGTTCGTACTTATCAAACGATCTTTTAAATATTATATGACCGTTTTTAATAGTAACCGAAACTTTCGTATGTGAGTGACATATTATGTTATAAATTAATGCTCCTTAAAAATGAAATATTTTTACTTAGATTAAAATAATAGCTGTGACGTGGCAATTATTTCAATGGGCGTTATTATATTAACGCAATTAAATTCTATAATAATCTATCGTTACCGCACGAACACACTACACAACTATTTCAATATATCTTCACACTGTTATTTTCTGTTTGTACAAGCTGTACTGGTCAACGCACCCTACAAACATCCACATAAAGTTTTCCCTCGCCCTTTTGGATACTTAAACTCTCCCCCAGTACAAGTACATGAAAACAAAATTATTGGGTCTGACGTCGGGCCTAAGCCAGTGAGATATGAACGGCGGGTTTACTGTATTGTGACGTAAGCATCCACTAAGCAGGGGATCAATCCACATAGAATTGTGGCTGATGAAGATTTTTATATGCTCGTAAACATTGCTAGTGTTGATAGACTAGATACAACTTACTATGGATCAAATATTAGGCATTGTAATACATAAATTTAACAGAAATCTATTCCTAATGTGTGTCATGACGAATTTTATATACTACGGTACTTGTAAAGTTTATTACTTAGTTGATATGCTTAGACTTGAAACATCTTACTTATAGTTCAATTCTTTACAACTATAGTGGGCACTGTAATACAGAAATCTATTCCTAAACTCCCTTATTCAGAATGTAAATAAAGCCCGATGCGAGGTGAAACGGAATAATCCGGTAAATGCAGCCCTCACGGCTGTTTACCCTTGTAAACGTTATCATTGCAAGTCAATCGAGACCCAATATTCTGCGCACGGCGGCGATTGCTCAAGCTGCCTCTAATGCCCTTTGTGTCCACTCACTGATATCGGTTAAGGTTCTATTGTACTGATCGAATAAACGTTTGCGAGATTTTAAATATGCTGCTGCCACCGATGCTGCCACCAATTTAAACATGCTGAATAGGAATTCAGCATGTTTAAATTGGTGCTATGTAGAGGTATTTATTATATTGGTTGTATGCAAGTGTTAAATCTTAAAGTACGATCAATACCTGTACATATGATGAATGCTGCGTGTCGCGAAAGATTAATTTTAATTGTATCTAGACAGATTTAACATTCAGATCGGAATAAAAATCGTCAGTACATACCTACTGACTATTTCAAACTAAAATTAACCCTTCTTTGAATGAATGTTTCAGTGTGATGTGTAGATAGTATTCGTTATTTTAAAAGTATTAGGACTGAATTAGAAACTAGATTCCACGATCGTAGCTATGAACGAAATTCCCACGCACTCGTTTCAATTTGCGAGGATGTAAGTAACTAAACCTGCACTTAATGGAATATTGAAGATAATGTGAAATATTACACGTCGTAGTAAGCGACGCACCTAACTCATTGATATGCAGCCCGACTAACCAATCGCGCGAGTAATCCGACATCTGCCAGCCCAGAGCATTGGAAAATGGAGACATGGAGACACAGTTAATAAACAACGATATTACAGCTTAGGATTTCTGAGGAAATATACAAAGAACTTGAAACTATAATTTAGAACACAATATGGCAGACATGGCATAAAAACATTAAGAATGATCATATGCAATGATTGATATTAAGTATAATTACCAATTTCAATATAATACAGATAATAATCAAATGGATGATACATTAGATATATGGATGTCGTAATTTATAAAATTGCTACGGTTTTCGGGTTGATTTGGAGCGAGTTGTTTATTACATCGGATCGATGGAAGCGAAGGACACGTTTCGCTTATAGACGTTTTATATCTGGTCTTACTTGCATGCTCATTGAAATTGTGGGAAGGTGCCATGTGTGAAGAAATATGCACTTTGAAAAGTTATCGTTGAACGCTGTAGGAATAACTTTAATTTCATACATGCAGTTGAATACGACACAAGGTTTTTCAAAGGTTATAGTTTGTTGTGTTAAAAGATGGGACTCTAAATGATATTATATAAATGAAATGCCTGCGCTATGGCCTTAAAAAGGTTCAGGAAAGTCAAAGCCCTCATTAGCGACTTCCATAAAGCGTCGCTATTCGACCTTAAAACTCTGCAAACATTTCTGTTTTAATATTGAAAATAATTAAGATTCGTATAGAACGGCGATCGTTATAATTGATGTGGTATTTTTAATTGAACGTTTGTAGAAATGTTGCGGCAAATTAGTTTCGTACGATTGGGATTATTAAAGGGGCAAGGAGACAACGCGGCGTGTGTAACCCCTAATGTATGAGATCACTTGATGTCGTAAAGTATTCCATTAGGAATGGTAAACGTTGCAGAAATAAATAAACGTTTTATGAAGCACGCGCGGGACTAAGTGACATCCGGAATTTAGGTTAACATTAAAGTTAACGTAAATATGTGATTCACTAGTGCCTTCCGGGGTTTCAAGGCAATGCTGGTTGCTAGGGGAAACCGTTTGGTATAGAATTGGTTCGTGCAAAAAAAACGCAGGAAATCGTACCTATTTATAGAAATTGCTAATGAATTTAAATATTTAGTACGGTTGAAGCTATTGAAACCGAGCTTTAAAATTGAAGTATCAAACAATTTTCCGTACCGTGCTCGAATTAAAAATGCAAACCGACGAATTGATTTTGATATTTCATGTTTCGGATTCGGGTGCTTTTGCAACTCTAATAATATTGGAATAGGCAATGAGTTTGAAATAATAAAGGCCTCTCCCGTAAACTGGCTCTTGAGTACGGCATTACGGATTCATCCAGTGAGGCAATGTTGCCCACTCATTTATTAAGAAGATTTTGGGTATTCAGCAGACGTTTGGGCCTGTGAATTGGAGCGCGGCTAAGTGCTCCCAAATTTTGTATTGTATAATCTAATTGTCGGGAATGTAGTTGAACACTGGAATTGGGATTTAATAAGATTAATTAGGTGTTTACTGATTTCACTTCATGAATTCTTGGATTGAATACGTGATGAGATTTCAGTGTCAATATGCTTTGATAGATACTTAGTGTATTATTTTAACGCACACACATAGTAAAGTGACGAAATACACAGTTGCTTTGTAGGTACTTTCTTGTGTGAAATAATTTCATTACTTTATGAAATAATATGCTCTAATTGTTTTAAGTCCACGCGTTTGAAGTAGGTAATAAAAGTAATTACTGCGGAACATAATAAAGGTAAACAATGAAATAGGTGTAACAAAGTATTGCCTAATATGAATTTGAAATCGTATAGAATAATCGCTGGAGTAGGTGTTATCGATGAAAATTGTTTTATTTTATTTGATACGAAACGTAGAATTTTATTTAGCATTATAATTTCAAATGAGATGTAAAATATTTTTATTTAATTAAAACTGAACAGCGTTCGGCAACATCTTACGAGTTTTGAGCTATATTTAGGAAATTGAATGATACATTTTTTGTGGGATCAGTAAACGTGAGTCAGCTGAGTGAGCCCATTAATACGTCCATTTATGGCTGATTCGTTTAATGGTTATCTAAAATGGTGGCACGAGGAAGTCGTGTAGACAATTAGACAACATCAGGCTATTAAGAAAAGTTCGCTATTTTATGATTTAAGACATCGTTTCCGGAATGTGCCACGAACTGTGTTTGGGATGGTATTTGCTTAAAATTTTGGTACAGTTACACGTCAATGAACGGTGAAAAGCTTTTCGTTTTTAGGAGTTGGAGTGGGTAGTTTGTTTGTTGTTATAGTGCGTTGCGTTCTTATATGAATGTGGATCTTAAATATACATAGTCATACATATTTTTCTCCTCAAATGGGACATTTATCGTAGTTAGAGTGGAAAGCAAACTTGATATATTGTTGTGATTATTTATCAAACTATCAGACTTCTTATAAAGTTTATCTTTCCGTCTCAAGTTACACAACTGTATGGTTTAGTAAGCAGTGTGTAGTTTTAATCTCTAAAAAGACATTAAGGTTTTTAATGTACAAATGGTTATTTAACAATAATTAACAGAAACTTTAATAATAGTAAACAAATCGTTTGTTGAATGTAATCCAATTAAATGCATTTCCGAATGCAAAATGGAAATAAAAATAAATTGCCAATATCAATTCGCGATACATTCAAGTAGGTTATTCACTCAAATTGAAATCTGAGGTTGTCATTATTATTGAATTAGCATTGGCTTTCTGTCGACGCGTCTCCGCGGTGCTGATTTTGCTCTTTTTATTCACAAAGATTTCAATATAATATGTGTGATTTGATGTCGTTCTTATTTGTTTTAAATTTTAATGTGTACGTAAAGTATGCAGAATTATTTTTTAATAAACGGTATAGGACGAATGAAATTAATGTAAAGAAATGTGTTTTTTTATGAGTTGTCCAAGGAAAAAAAATTAAATGTTAATTTATAAAGAACCATGTAAGGGTTTAATTAAGCGAGTAAATAGTGGGACTGACCTGATTATTATAAAATGTATTGTACGATATTTACTGCACATTGCACAATGCGAGCTTTATATCATTTTCCAAGCACATAACACATATGTTTCACAACCTTGTGTGATTTATCTACTATAGTGGTAAATACCCGAACCGCTAAATTAAGATATATATTTGTTCTTCGTGCCGTTTGCAGAGCCTATTCAAATAATGTTTATGAAGTGTTGTGTAAGACGCGATTATCGGCTTTCTAGCTTGTGTCATAGTTGTTAGTGGGAAGTATATATGTGCGTAACATACGGACAAGTTATATGTTGTCTGTAATCATTATGAACAAGCTTAAGGTCAATGATTGAAAATTGTACCTCTAACGCGGAATTGCGAGAAACAGACAATGCGTGAATTTATATAAAAAGCTACCTGTGCCTCGCGGTTTTACTCGCATTGCTCCGCTCTAGCTATAGCCTTCCTCGATAAATGGGCTATCTAACACCGAAATAATTTTTCAACTCGGATCAGTAGTTCCTGAGATTAGCGCGTTCAAACAAACAAACTCTTCAGCTTTATAATATCAGTATAGATAAAAGTATAAAATGTGTTATAATTAATGTTCTGTAACAAAGGTAAGATTTTCCCTGCCGCTCCGTTTCATTAAGTTGAACCTATAAAATTAAATTATCTATTGTACTTCATTACGTATACTGTGGAATAAACGTGTCGATAAGGATCATTTTGTATAATGAGATGGGAGTTGCGTCGCGTTGTATTGCCAATACCTACAAGGTATTAGTTTTTCTTCATTATACACACAGTTTTTTTAAATAACATGTAGCGCCAGTCTATCAGAAATCGTTAAAAAAATATAAGGCGGGTAATAAACTCAATTAATTTCCCTATTAATTTAAGAGCACTGATTATCATTATTATTAGTACTAATACACTTTTTCAGCTTAAGAAATTGTACCTATAGTTCATCACTTTTATTACTTTAAACCTTTAAACATTTTGTCATTTAAAACTTTGCCATTTGAGAGGTTTTTCAATAAAATATTTTCATCGGAAAACTTTCTGAAAGTTTTTCTTTTAATAGACTTGGCTTATTGGTAACTCGGCTAAACGAGTTTTTGATTTATTCGGAAATCCTTTCTCAAACCCAAACTAAGTTCCAGTTATAAATTTATAAAGAATAGAAAAAATTCGATCACGAGGCGGGACTCGAACCCGCATCCTTTCGCGCCATTCCGGGGCGGATGCCTGACCAACTCAGCCACTCGTGACCCGCCAGAGCAATCGAATTTATTCTATTCTTTCAGTTTTATGTGTCTGGAGGGACAAATTATAAAGCATTTGAATGCCATAAAACCAAAAATATAAATTCAAGTTCCAGTTATACAACGTTATACATTCATTGATTGATTACATTTGCACATACCTAAAACTCTTCATTGAACTTAGAATCTAAATACAAAGATTCAGACGATAACACAATCTAAAATAAAACATGAATCATGACTTATAAAGATTCCCCACAATATAAAAACGTCTTCTTTTCAATTCGTCGATTAGCCTTAACCTTTATCTCGTATATTTGGATTAATACATCTAATAATAAAGTCAATAAGGAAATTCCAAAATAAAGCCAATCATAAGCCACGAGTAGTTGAGATGAGTACGGTTATCCGGGGGCAGACACCGTGAAATGAGTTGCTCCAACCGATGGCTATTGTCCATTTTGTTACATATTTTATACAATATATTATATAGTCACTAGGTAGGTAGGTTCATAGAGATTAGGTAAGGTTTAAGAGTAACTAGATATAGGTATTATTGTTTTGATCTGATGCTAGACGGAATATCGTTAGGGACTAGGGTCAAGGATGTGAGCTTTTATTTTTATTACATATTCGTAGTAATGATTACTATTGACCTAATATTAAGGAATAAAAGTAATTTAAAACTCATTTGATAAACTTCTTTCAGTCGATAAATAGAGACAATAAAAAGCTCATAAGCTAATTAATTTAATCCTTTACTCCTATCAATTATAATAAAAACTAATTCACACAATGCAACGCAGCATATGTCTATCTATTTTCATTCAAACTACCATGTAAACATAACTGAAGACAATATCAAACCAAGATCAATCATTAGAATCCGGTATAATCTTCCGGTATTCCTGTAATACAGTGTTGTGTTGATGCCAAACTTGCGGAATGAAGCTGTACGAGAAAGTCAATTTGGGGAATATTCCCGGCAGGTTGGCGCAACGTTGATGAATTCTAGACTCTTGGAGGTAAAACTAGGACTTGTGTTATAAATTGTGTGGAAATATAGTTTTCGCGTATTGAGATAGATTTTTTTATCAGGGAATTAACCCTATAAGTAAGATAAGTAAGAACAAAGGGTAAACCTTTATTGGTATATACCTTTATATTTTCTGTCCAAATAAATACTTTATTCAACTCATCAATTTTATTTGATAATTTGCCTCTAAAATTTTTCATGAATAATGATACGAAATATGAAAGGAAAATTGCGTTACATTATTAAGTATTTAGATTATATTCAATGCAGTAACATTGTATCGTGATATAAACAGGATTCAAAATCAAAACGATTCGTCTCGATTTCTGCGTGTCTAAAAATATATCATATGCGTTCGAAATTTCTATCTGCGGATATATTTACATTTATGTAGGGAACGTGCAACTGCTAGTGTATTCTATTAGATATTTTTGGATAAATCTGAACAAAGGTATTAAAAACAGTCAATCACATTTTATGTTCTGTGACAGAAATCGCGATAT
>CAJQZN010041755.1:0-25493 GCA_907164685.1 Colias eurytheme | reverse complement strand
TTTTTTTTAGCACAGTTGATAAACACTGTCGATTACGGGTGATGTTAAAAGTTGTGTGAAAAAGTTGATGGAAATGTTGTTTAAATTTTGTCGCTCCTCGGAAGACATTTTTTTTAAGAGCGAGCGCGCACGAGCAACTTTGTCTCCGCAACTATTTTGTCTCCGCAACTATTTTGTCTCTTCACCCATGGGCTAGTATGAAAGTGCGCGCACGTAGCGACGCAACTCCCCATACAAACTGATGGGAGAGACAAAATAGTTGCGGAGACAAAGTTGCTCGTGCGCGCTGGCTCTAACTGTCGAGGAAGGCTTTACATATTATAACATCACCTTACGACCAATGGGAGCGGAGTTTCAATGGAAAAAATGCAAAAATATAACTTTTTCCAAAATCTCCGCAGACGAATTGGCGTGGATAAGCTATACAAAATTTGATAGCATTTATAACGAAGTACAAGAAGTTAGGTTTATTATAATACTTACAAAACAATTTAAATATTATGAAACCATTTAGCCATTTACATCCTGCATGATTATTTAAAAATAGTCGTATAGTGTTGAAAAATGACAGAGTGGGCTTTTAAGAACTAATAATGTCCGAGACAGAAATAAAAGAAAATGATACAGTGGTTGGCATGGCCCAGTGGTTTAATGAGGCCATTCACCGATTTGTTGAGAAATTGAAGTATTTTCAGAAAAAGATACAGTAACAGTAGCACTTATAATGATTTCTATTTTAATCCGTTAAGTTCCGTAAATGTTTATCTTATATATAAAATTCTTGTGTCACAATGTTAGTCTGCATACTCCTCCGAAACGGGTGGACCGATTCTCATGAAATTTTCTGTGCATATCGGGTAAGTCTGAGAATCGGCCAACATCTATTTTTCATATGTACCACGGGCGAAGCCGGGGCGGACCGCTAGTTTTCAAATAGGATTATTGCTTTGAAATTTTTGACTAGCAAGGACTATTGCAGTGTGTACATGGGTTAATTGCTGCACTTGTAAACGATTTTTGAAATGAAAACTTCTATAGCCACGTTCAACAGATTTTTGTAGGAGGTAATCTTATGTGTGTATTTACGTCACCGATATTGTAATTTATGAAATTTCAATGTTTAAACCTTAAACTGTGATCTAAAAAATTTCAATACTATCGGCAATCCCTATGACTTCACTTTTTCTTTATCTCCTTACATCAAACCTCGTACCTTTGTCACACTATTGGTCTGACCACTATCCCATTAGCACACAGACATTCAACATACATAATATCTAATCCTACTAATATTATAAATGCGAAAGTTTGTGAGGATGTGTATGTGTGTGTTTGTTAATCTTTCACGCAAATACTACTGAACCGATTACAATGAAATTAAGCACACATATAGAGGGTAACTTGGATTAACACATAGGATAGGTTGTATCCCGGAAATCCTACGGGAACGGGAACTATGCGGGTTTTTCTTTGAAAACGCGGGCGAAGCCGCGGGCGGAAAGCTAGTAAAGTCTACATATATTTTACAATATCTATTCTATTCTTGCACTTAGCAAATTATATAATTTATAGGCCCGTCAAGCGACAATAGCCGCTAGAAGATCAAAGACTACCTGAATGTATTGTGTAGGCAAAATATATTCAAGATTTATATGCCACATTAGTTGTCTTTAGGGTTGGCAAATATCTAAAATATCCTTAGAAAATAATGATTTAAAAAATCGAGTTACTGAATGTAAGCACAGTATTACAATATTATTTCCTACAGTAAGGAATCGCCTTTGATGTCGCGCGATGCCGCCGCCAGCGTAGGTACTTACGCTGCCACACGAAAATACGCTAGGGTTGCAACAAATGGGAAATAACACAATTTTGATTATTAATATTATGATGAAATCATTTATTCATATGTACATTCAAAATAATTGCGATTATTAAATCTGATGTAATTATTTGTTCATAAATATATAATTACAGATATTGCACTGCTAAATATTATTAACGTGGACACTTTATTTTTGGATGTTCTTAATTGTATATTATACCATTTAACTAAGTAATGCATTCGCATTGGGATGTACAATCTGATTAGAAAATAATGAGGACAACATATACCTACATAGCTTTGATTTTAATTCAACAGATACAATTAATACAATCTTTCTAAAATATTGTTTCCTTCTGGGATTTCAATGTAGATTTACATCCGTAAACGGAACAGTTTTTGCGCGTCATAATAGAATATGTAAGTACCTATGTATAATAAAATTATTACACAAAAAATACGACTGCGTCGTCCTTTCGCGATAGTTAATGCAAACTCAGCGTGATTGCATTAAGCGGCCCGCGTCGCCCGACCCCCCGCCAGTTCCCCTCCGTTTCTCTGCACAAGTACATTCGTCGCCATACTGTAGGATGGTAATACTGTGATGTAAGTATGAAAGAAAAACACGTAGTTTTTCAAGATTTAACATATACATACTAGTATGTACTTAAATTAAAATTAAATATAAATGTATTTAATATTTCAAAGATATTAAATATTGATACATGACTAATAACAGGGATTAAAAATTAATAAATTGATTCATGATTTTAGCAAAAAATTACTATACCTACTAGGTATACAGGGTGTCCCACTGTTGGTATACTAAGCTCAAAGGAGGTTATAGTTTTGCATACGCTGATTAATTCCGGACGCATTTTTTTTCAAATAGATGTATTTTTAAAACTCTATGTTGTACACCCATAACAAGCAACCTGCCCAACTTTGCCACCAGCACGTGACCTATCGTTTAAGATTATGTTTTCATAGACAAAATGCTCACATTAGAGAAACGGTATATGCCGGCTGCGCTAAGCTAGAGAAGAAAACATGAATTTTCAGGAAAAATTTAGCAAAATTTTTTTGACGTTATTTTGTTGTTTAAGTATTTTTTACGTGATCAGTGTATGCAAAACTATAAGTCCTTTCGCGCTTAGTATACCAATAGTGGGACACCCTGTATATATTTTTTTTAAATATTAAAAAGTAATGACTGCCAACCCTGTAGATAATTAATTTCATATGAGATACGGGCGAGGCTACCTTCAAACTTGTCATAATTCACAACAAACGAGAAAGCCTTTTCGTGTTTAATGTCCCATTGTGAATCCTAATAAAAAACTATTTTTATTACTTTATAGTTTATACATTATTATTTTATAATTAATATCACTAAATGGTTTTTAAGACATATTTGGTTATCGTGAGCAATTTTTAAGATGCCCACACACGAGGTCATGACAAGTACCTAATAACTTTTTAGATAATTTTGGTGACATCCCTAGGTGTAATTGATTTGTAAACAGTAAACGAACAAGGAAAAGCTTTTAATTAAGTTAGGTCATCTGATAGGCGATTCTACTTGTAATATTTTTTTCCATTACTACTGAGTAGGTAATTTTAATTGTATATTTTAAAATTTTAAATGGTCTATGTCTGTAAACTGTATACATTTTTAAAATTAATGAAAGTAGAACTGACTTCCTTTCAATCCATCAATTGTAATTTGTTTCGAGCATCGTAAACTAACTTGTTTCGAGCATCGTAAACTAACTTTTATAGAGTCTTGTGAAAAAGGGAAACCGTTTCCAGACAATCCAACTTCATGGGTATTCACCGAATTAACCAAACCAACTTCCCAACCTTACTATTTCGGATATTCATTGAAATTCGAGTCAATTACCGTGCAGCCATGCACTTAGCACTCGTTACCCTCGCTGCACGCTGCAAGGTGACATAAATCACGATATAATTACATAACCTACACTATAGGGACACCATATAGGGTATAACCACGTATAACCTTCCGAACCGGTGACAGTCTCCGGTGATACACATCCATTGTGATTCCAATTTGGTATACAAGACATGTGCATTCATTAAGGAATGAATGATGTGCGTAAGAGAAGTTATGAATTAGTTGTAGGTACACTAATAATAATTATTATTGATGAATATATGAAACTTGTACTATGTAGTATGTAGCTGAAAATGAAAAATGAAAATGAAAAGCTAGAGCTATTTTGAATCATTATTTAAATCTTCGTTCCTAGTTATTCAATACACATATTTGTACAAATATATATATATAAGTAAACCCACACCATATAACATAAATACACTAGTCAGTATTAGATTGTTTTTAAATTGGTTCTCCCACATATGTACTTACTTCCTACCTGAACATCACCGAAGTAGACAATAATATAATGTAATCTTCTACTTATATTGTGAGTTATGACTAGCTTTTCGCCCGCAGCTTCGCCCGCTTTATCTAAATTTTATAAATTATGTACTAAAACCTTCTTTGAGAATCACCTCTTTCTATTTTAAAAAAACCGCATCAAAATCCGGTGCGTAGTATAGGGACCTATGTCCCTATATAGGGACAGGGAAAGCGCCTCTTTTTTATTCCATGTAGTGATATACATCCTCCTCACTTCTTACACACAAGAATCCTAAAAACTCTAACTAGGTACATTATGCATTGCATAATTTAATCGCATAGAGATTTAAATACAGTATTAGCATGAATATAATAATCATAATTAATTCAAAGACACGATGTTATGGTTCTATGAATTATGTCAACTAAAATAATAGCTGTGATAGATAATAGTCTTAAATAATTTGGAAAATCCAAAAGTGCACGCCTCATAATTTTTTTTTAATAAATATTTATTAATTATTATTTTTGTTTATTTAATAACAATTAAACCACATCGAATCAGACCCTGAAAAATGAAAGGGTTCTATTCCTGAGCATACTCAAGCGTAAGAGAAAAAAAAAGACTCGATTAGTAAAGTACTTCGGTCGCTATCGTGTTAACAAGAAAAAGGATCCGCACATACAGACACACGGACGTCCAAGACAGATTTTTTTTAAACTGTTTTTTAACTAGTTTAAATAACAATAAAACCGGCCAAGTGCGAGTCGGGCTCGCGCACAAAGGGTTCCGTAGCAGCAAATATAATAAATTACAGTTAAATCAACCTATCTCAAAAACTATAAGAGATACTTTGATCAAACCAAAAATCGTTGAAAGAGTTAATTAGCATGCATCACCTCTATTTTTTTTAGAATTTTATACCCCGTAGTTATAAAAATAGAGGGGGGGGGACATACTTTTTACGACTTTGAGAGCTGATATCTCAAAAACCGTTCACTTTAAGAAAAATGTTTTTTAGAAAACTTTATATCATTTTAAAAGACCTTTCCATTGATACCCCACACGGGTATGTACATCGAAAAAAAAAATTTCATCCCTCAGTTACATGTATGGGGGGCCCCACCCCCAATTCTTTTTTTTACTATTTAGTGTCATATTTTTGTAGCGGTTCATACAACACATATTCCCATCAAATTTCATCACTGTAGTACTTATAGTTTCCGAGTAAATCGGCTGTGACAGACGGACAGACGGACAGACGGACAGACGGACATGACGAAACTATAAGGGTTCCGTTTTTGCCATTTTGGCTACGGAACCCTAAAAATGACATCAAAAATATCATGAACGTTAAAAATAGTGTTTTTTCTTAATATGTGTGTGTATGTATTATCTTACAAGTGCAATGTATGATACATAAAGACATTTTAAGTTTGAAAAATCAGATGTTTTGCGCGAAGTGACAGTAGTACCCACCTCAACGCTTCGCTTATGAGGCGTGCAATAAATAAGAATGATGTTTGTATGTTTTGATATCCATTCATTACCTACTCGTCCACTAACTGGAAATTTGCGGTTTTTACTAAAATAACCTTAAATTAGTGGAGATAAAAATAAAATATTAATTACACCTGGATTCGATCCCCAATAATACCTTTCTATAAATAACTTTCGATTTCATGGGCCGTTGATGATCGATCGATTGATTGATTTGTATATTATTTTGAGACAATAGTCTTATGTTCTTATAATTCACGCTGTTCTTACATAACAATCAATTAACACAGACATTGACCGTGAAATGAGCATTTATTTTTATAACCGATAAATTCGGGCATTGAATTGGAAATTTATAGAATGCCTACATAATAAAATATTTTTGCTTTTATCTGCGTAATATGTAAATCTATACAATCAGAAAATATGCTAAGAAGCTTATCCAAATGCCAATTCCTCTATACTCTATATACACTATGGATTATACAGTCCAAACTACAGCCTTGTTTTATGATAAAATACCATTGTATTGCTATTAATTCGTATATTCGTAATATGTTTTATTATACACAGAAACTACACATAACATTATGTCAGCCGACCTCGCAAAGGTCAGCTCGTAATGAAATTGAGTCAAGTTTATTCTCGTCACAGTTCAATGGGAACTGGTTTCCCTTTACGAAATATTGTTAATTTATCGTATCACGTTCTGCCAACATCTCTCTATTTACTTACTATGTCCTATTTATTGTGTATTCCAAAACGACAAAACACGAATACCGCTAGATTACATAATACAGTGTGTGAGCGTTTTGTTGTTGGCTCGTATATTTATGAATAACAAATCCATTTATTGCCTAATAGAATAAAAGAACAATAAAAATTAAAAACCGTAAACAACCCAACACACGGCACAATCAGAGTGAAATATTGCAAACTTACATAGAAATGTGATAGAACATTCTTACTAAGTAGTCAGTTTATAGAATTCTTTACCCCTATGGGGAAAGAATAGACAACACATAATTTAGCACAAAAAAACTGACATTATGATAAAACCAATTTCACACTCACAATGAAGGAAAATAATACATATTATACCGACGCGACACCACAAAGCTGATAACCATAACCATAATTTACGTAACAGAGCGTGCCAAATTAATATATAAACTCGAATACAAATACAGGTATATTTAAATAATATAATATACATATAGATTATAGATTAAAATATTTGGCGCCGTCGTTAAAAATAACATTACAATATGTTGTTTTACGAAAGAAGCCTCAAGCCTAAGGTTCAATAGTCAAGGATATATTACCCTTACTTCGAATTTATTCTTCTCAGTAATGAATCAGATATAGGATTTACACACCTTTTACAAAGTAACCAAATATTCCTAGAAGCGTTACAGAGACAAAACCACAGAATCATAACATATGGTGGCCATCCTTGAATTTACATTGACTCATATTTGTTTGCGGTAACCTCGCAAGTAACAGATGTAAGTAATTTATTGTGATTTATAAAAAATTAACTTGTTTATGCCTTAATAAGATTCCACTTAGACATATGCAACTGATGATACGTAAAAATAATTACATAATAATAGAACTGAAGAACCTGATAAACATTGCATTTCCTACGAGTAAGACTCGGTACCTAGGTATATGTATATCAGATCGGAAATCGAAGTTCCTAAAATTTCGAAAAAAATGTTACCTTTTGCGAATATTACTACGATACATGAAGGAATTTCTGTAGAAATTAGATGCAAATTTGAAAAAAGTTGGAATGAATTAATTAATTCTTAATTACTGCTGACAAAAAAATAAAATAATCATGTATCTCATGATGTAACAATACTCCTATATTACACATACAAACAAAAATTATCAAACACACAAAACGGCTTTTAAAAAATAAACTAACCCTTTTAAGTGAATTCTTGGCTACTGCTTCAGTTAATCAATGCCCGAAGATAAACACGATCAAACCAGCTTATCTCATAGTTTGAAATAATTTACTATGTATATTTACTGACGCTTTGAAGATTTACGATCTACCGTAAGATTTATTTTAGATCTGACTATCGATAAGCTAGATTTTTCAATTTACACACCTGCTTTAGATTGGCTACTTTCTATAAATTGACGGAATAAATTTATATACACAAAGCACTTAAGACACACATACAATGAAGTCCCGTGTCCCCTAGTGGGGTAGGTATGAGGCATTATTCCTAAAACAAGACGAGACGCACATAAACAGATGCTAAATAAATATACTATATTATAGCCCATAAAATAGTAAAATACAAATATAAAACCCCATAGACATATAAAAGGCCGTAAATAAAACGCGATGGTAACAGAAAAATAAAATCATTCCACCCACGAGACCTTCCCGGAATAGTCACCGTAAAACGAGCAAAGAAAGAAATCGCGGTTAGCTTGCTCTAATGGCGCCAAATTAACGCGCCCTAAAAGTTTACAACAATCTGTGGGAAACAGCGCATTTCGTTCAATCTAGAAAAGCCCGTGTTATCATTAATTACTGCCAATTAGGACAGATTTAGATTTAGCAATATCTTTTATCTTTACTAGGTCAATAAAAAAGACACAATGAGTACGTACATATATTTAAAATTTCCAATGAAATGATTACTTACTGGAAATTTTCTTGTCCCCTTTTTTTGGGGTTTCACGGTGACTCTTAATGTAAGTGATACTGTCAATTTTAAGGGTTATAATCATTATAATTAAGGGCACACGTTGCACACGGATGGAGCCAATTTAACAGATGTTGTAAGTACCTATTAATCTGTTATCCTATGCTACACAATTAAATACAGCACGAAAACAATGAGCTATTGACGTAATCCCTATCATCTCTCTGACCGTAATATTTCATTTAGTTTTGAAATCTTTTTTTTTTTAATTAATAGGTAGGTAGGTAGGTAGGTACATAGTATTTTCCAACTCAATTATTATAGGTAACTTAACATAATCTTATATGTCTTTACGATGTTATCAATTGAATTTAAATGTGTATGTATGTCTACGATTAGAACTATACTTCTAATCATAGAAAGCGTAATTAAAATTTATTAATAAATAGAAAACATTAAAAACAAAACATAAGTAGGCGAATTGACAAATAAATATTACAAAACGACTCAACGTACAAGTTAAAACATCTAAAATTAAAAGAGTTGGCAACGTTCACGAGGTTCACAAAAGAGAACGCCACAATCTATTCCGACATCACAAAAGTAAATAGACTAACCGTAACCATCATTCAATGGATAGTCAGTGGATACAGTGCACCGGCACACCTTATAAAAATAAATACACCGGATGGATATACGAAACCCCGAGTGAATGCGATCATTTGTAACGAAAACACGTACAGCTGTGATGCACTCGATAGTAAACAAACAACTACACAAAAATTTAACCAGTCGATTTAAACATAATTAAATAAATAATACTCACAGCCCGGCGATATTCCGTTCTCCTTCATAGCGCAGCGGAATGGATAATAAGTGCCTGGCAGCACCTTGCCGTACATTGTCCTATCCATCTTCGGCCAATCGAGAAACCGTTTTTGAAAATTATGCCACCCACTTGTACGACACTAACGGTTAACGCGCCATAATCACAACCTACACCAATATGATAAACAGCATCCAAGTATCACAATACGCACGACAATTAATTATCAATTAGGATCAGCTGATAACATGTTTGGTACAACATGTGCATCGAATATGAATACACTGAATGTAAGTAATTGCCAAAACGAATGGTCATATCTCTACATCGAGGTCCGTTTCATTGATCGTAGATAACCGCTGATAAGTGATAAGACAATGTCAAAAGGACGAGGTCGCGTTGCTCGTGCGAGTAGAGTATTCGTCAACGCGTCCCAGTCACAACTAAAACATCTTATATCGTTGAATGAGTTTGCCGGCGCGAGCGCACGCCACTTCAGCCACGCCGGCTGGATCAGATATAAGTTACACGGTAGTCATTCAAGCAATGAATAACATATGATACTACTTAACAAATAATGATCGAGCGCTTTGTTATATCACCGTTTTAGATCAGGAAATATCTCATAAATATGCGTGTTACGCCCATTTAATTTATGACAAAAATCAATGTAGCTATGTAGCTAATTAAAATAATGTTAATCTGACGCTAGGACGTAATTAACAACATTTACGATTGGACATTGATGTGGATCGTACATCAAAACATTCAAGCTTTCTTCTTATGAACGTCGTAAAACCGTGAAGTGATCAAGTGAGAGTAACGAACGGAAATGTGGCGACTCTTGCGCATGTAACACCGGATGCGCCGAAATTCGGTGGCAAATACTAACAGGCTGGTCATAACATTACATCCAAACGTCTTCAAATGAAAGAACGGCGAATGGTACTCGCACATAAAACATCCATTCAAATTTCACTTACGTGACTAGACTAAGTTTACTGCCTGTACTAGGCAATAAACTTAGAGATTTGCTCGCAAGTGAAAACAACAATCATTAATTAGTTAAGCTTCTTAGTATAGAGAGTGTGTCGTCTTAATTTAGGTTAAGGATTGTAATAAGACAGACGTAATGTCACACGCGCTAAATATGCCCTCAACGTTGGGAAACTTTAAGATGTGACAGGAACGAGAAGCTAAATTAGAATTTATCGCTAGGGAATGCGTGATTGACTGCTTCCAAGACTTCGAACGAATAATCTTTTACTCATGATACTTAATGCCATCAAACGTAAAACTTAAGGGATATTTATGATTTACGAAAGTAATACGACTGTATGTGATTTGTAACACTATTTACCAATCTTCAAGATCTGTGGAACGTTCTAGAAAACTGACTTATGAATGCAATTAGCACTTTACGATCTATCCGCTTTAGAGGCAAACCATTGTTCCTGATGTTAGCGAGGGCTCTAATAAGGAAGTCAATATTTGTTCTAGTCTCAAACCCGGCGCTAGCACAACCCACTTATATAACCAACAGGTCTATGTAGCACGTGCAAATATATACCTTTGAAAAGTAGTCATCACCGCAGTTAACTGTGGACTGTATGTTCATTGCCGTAGATAAATCGTAACGTGAGAACGTGCTATGTAATATTGAATAACCAGAATAAACATAACAGCAGCCCACAGATGTTTGCTGTTTTAAACTTATTGAATATCTCAATTGATTAATTAAATTGCCGTGTTAAAGGGAAGGCATGCAAGATTGCATTCCTTTCTACATTTAGTTCAACATAGACTAGCTATAATTTCTATGTCAATTTAAGAGCACAGATACACGTTATAATCTAGTAATCTCACAAGGCTGTCGACTTGACCTGGATTTTCCTTTATGGCGCCTTTAATTACACTGTGTATAGATAGTCCCCACGTGGTATCATAATTGTATTATAATAAATTCCGCGAGTGATCTCATATTCGCATACACGTCACTTTGCTGATCAATTTACAGAACATACAATATCATCTTGTGTCTAGACTCAAGACTTGAATAGTAAACATTGAATATGTGCCAACGCTAACAATCAGATGCGATATGTTTTTTTTTTCTGATCGTACCGCGAATGTGCCGAAAATGTTTCGTTTACTTCAAACCTTATCTCCAAAATTACAATTTATGTTATGTAGTACGACGTGCTGCATGCTTGCCCGTATAAGGAAAAAGTGGCATAATAAATACTACACATATAATTCCTAGTGTGGCACTGACGATAAAGAATAAAAAAATTATAAACAATAATTTTAAAATATTCCGCGCTTACTACAAACGTTACGTATAGGATATACCGGCGCGTCAAATTTTGACCGAATATAGGAACTGTACGATAGTATTCCAAGTACGCGATCGACTGACTGGGGACTGAGGAACGCACCTCATCGAAAAATTACCCTTGACGAGTCGTTACGTGGATAATAGACATACAGGTAAATTAGCTTGGAGAAATTTTTGCATATGTAGTGGTGTGTATATTACTCAGATCTTAGAGCGCGTTTCCACTATATCGTTCTGGCCTATACAAAAATGTTTCGATATCCTAACATTACTATTTAATTTTATACTTATTCCTAGCAACACTTTTGTTTTCAATAAAAACAAGTTTTTATTTGAAAGAAAATGGTTTTGACTTTATAAAAAAAAATATATCATTCAATTTTACGTCCTTGAGCAAACGACAAGGCGACTACCGTGAAACAATAAAATATCGTGTCCATAATAATTTGTTTCATAATTAATATTTGACCATAATAATTACGAAACAAAACAAATAAATAAATCGTCACTTGATAGTGGAAAGTGGAAACACGCACAAAACCAGAATAAACCAGTTTACGCTGTCCGCAGGTGCCACGTGCAGTCGTTTGGTAGCGTTAGAACATAAAGCACATTTCATTCAAAAATTATAATTATTATGTACGTAGTTTAATTGATAAATTTTGTATTTGTTGATTGTTGTTATTATTTGTTATTATTGTTATAATATTTGTTGAAGTGAATTACATGTCCCGCAGCCGGAGGCCCCAAATGAAAACTCAGATGTACTTAAAAACTACATTTAATAGCTAAAATGAGACTTTTACACCCATGTCTGCACGATGCAGACCGGAGTTAAAGAATGAATTTATACAGTTTAATAATTATAAAGACGTGCTTGGATGCTAACTAAGGGAAATCGCATCCACATTCTATTCCCGTGCGAACGGCGTATTTAGCAGTTTTGTATGAAGGCAGGGCCATAACTAGTGTTTAATTTGTGTGTAAGTGTTGTAACTTTATATTGTTAATTCAATATGGCTCCAGTGTTAAAACATGGTCGAGGCAAGCCTTTGACTTCTCAAACTAAAGAATTAAACTTTAAATGTCGTTTCTTTTTCAGGTTAGTAAATTTTTCATTTTAGTAACATTGTTAATGTAAAAGTTATATGTATGTTAAATGTGCAAATATTAAAATAAAGTCTCATCTTTTTCAGAGGAGAAACACATATAGTTTAATTTAAAATCCCTTATATATATAAAATAAAAACTAAAAATAAAATGTTGTTTTATTTTATTTGCTGACCATACACTACTACAAACGCAAAAATTTCTCCAAGCTAATTTACCTGTAACACGGTGGCGCTAATGGCATAATCGCCTTCTAGGGGTGACGATACTAATGAAAACTCCATTTGGGCGTATTTTTACAATGTTTTCATTGGATCGCTAAGACGAGAAGGTATTGTGTTGTGTTACGTGCCACTTTATGTAACTTTTATTATTTATACAAGTATTTTATGGTTTAAACTTTAAGACACTTTTAGTTCTACCTTTGACTTCTTTTCTTTTATCAGTCTCAATACGGACGTACATACTCGCGAAATCTCGCTTTCGATAGAAGGAATTCAGATCTTGGCCTTCACTATTTTTTAACCGACTTCAAAAATAAGGAGGAAGTTATTATGTATTTTATCGAAATGAAAATTTATAAAATCGTGTCTAATGGACAGAGTTTAAATGCAACACAAGGTGTGTCCCAAATAGTCTCGTTCATGTTAAACGAACCTTAACGATAGATAAAATTAATCTAATTAAAAGTGGACGATGCAACCACTTCTCCTACAATTCAGTAATGTAATTATAACTTTAATGCTGAGAGGTTTTCACGGAACATCACTAACCCTAATTGTTTTCCTTCCCTATGGTAATGCGAAATTTTTTCAATGACGTCACAAAGATGCGCTTTTATGATATCGACGATGAAGTATCAATACCTCCTAACTAACATTTTAGCGATTTTCGTTTTATAGCATTTTCGTACTTAAAATAGAGTAATACATAGGCCCATAAAGGTCATTTCTCTGTAAACAGTCAATTTGAGCAAATATTAAAGTGTAGCAATACCTTATAACAAAAGTTGCGTCATTTTTGCTGGCAATATATTCTAACTACACCCTGAAGCGTCCGCTCTATGTTTTTAAGCACGCTTTCCTTGGGCTCATTTACAGTTTATTCCTGGGTTAAGAGTTTGGCATGCTTTCAAACCAAGAAGAAAGTATTCTAACACGTGCTTCTCCATCAAACTCAACAAACCATCGAAAAATTGCCATTCTTGATGAATTTCTTGATGCTTTTCCAAAACTACCATCGCATTATGCGCGTAAAGATACCAACAAATTGTTCGTAGAGTCAATTAAATTACTAAGCATTGTACATGTTACTGGTTTGACGAAACAGCTGCTGACCTGACGTCTAGCACTTTTGTTTCGTTTGTAATTAATTACCTGGAAAAGCATTGTGTTAGCCAACAGCTGCCTATTATTATATTTTCTGACGGATGCACTTACCAAAATCGCAACGCAGTTATGTCGAACGCACTATTATATTTTAGTAAAAAGTATAATATTACTATAAGTCAAAAGTTTTTATAACCCAGTCACACGCAAATGAAATGAGATTCAGTTCATAGCACCATTGAACGCCAACTTATAATAATATACGGGCATTTCTCCGCAACTCGAGGTCAAGCGCCTATTTTGCGTGAGAGAGGAGGTGGGGGAAACCAGCTAAAACTGAGACCACCCGAGCACATGAAGCCAAGCAGCTTGTGAGGGCTGCCGAAGGCTTGAGGGAGGGATCCGGGAGACCCCAGGTGTCTTGCCCTGTACTCCGCAACCCCCGTACATTCCATGATGACGTGGGCTGCCTCGGACGCCATGCATGCTCTGCATAGCGGACTGTCTGTGATCCCTAAATTAAAGAGATGTTTGTTGAAGGGGCCGTACCCTGTGAGAGTCCCTGTTATTACACGTAGTTGCACTCTGCGTAGGGTGAGAATCGGACGAGACGTCTAGAGACGAGAAGTCTAGAGTCAATGTTTGGTAGGGCTTCTCTGGCATGTTTGCAGTCAGATCTGCTTGACCATTCTGCTTTTTGTGCAGTGCTAGTGAGCTGGGTAATCATCAGCCGGATCCAGCTTGCAGGTAGCGGTATAATTTGAAAAGGTCCCATGACCAGTGTTTCAGATGCCCTTCTGGCTAATATGTCAGCAGCATCGTTTTCTCATGAGTTACTGTGTCCTTTTATTCATTGTAGTACTAGGGAATTTCCCAGATCACATACCCTAGTTAGGGCTAGGTGACACTAGAATTAACCCTGAAGTGATTTCATGGCTTTTGATTGCCATGAGTGCTGCTTTGCTATCCTATACTTTGCATATGATAGGATCCGAATCGAAAAGTTTTTACATTCCTTTTGATTATGGCTAAAGCTGCAAGTAGAAGTCCTAGGCATTCAGCCTGAAATACTGTATTACGGGGTCCCAAGGGGTGAGAGATGTTAATGTTTAGGTCCTCAGAGAAGACCCCAGCACCCGTGCCATTTTCAGTCTTGGACCCGTCCGTGAAGATGAGTAAATCTTCGACGCTGTTGTGCTCTGATGTGTTCACGTAGTATCTTATATTTCTTGACTTGAACGCCAACTTAAGAACAAAGAAATTTACGTTCCAAGTGATTATGCCACTATAACCAAAGCAGCAAGAAAATCTCGTCCATATGAAGTTGAACAAATTGAAATAATGTCTTTTTATATTAAAACCACTATCTTCGAGCATAATAACGTGTAGTGACAGGATTTTAAATCAACATTTTACTATTATTGATACAAAAACCTAATATTAAAATAAAAAAATGTTGTAATCTTTAGAACAATTTCTTCTAAGTATATTGGCAATAAATTGTATCTAAAAAATACGGCTTCCTGTTTAAATACAATTACAAGCAATATCTAATATCTGCATGTTTTTTTTAAAAAGCTTTGAAGTTACATTTCATAAATGATTCCATGATATCTAATATCCTTTGATAATGAACGTAAGCTAAAATAATAATTAAAAACGGTAACGAAAAAGAAATAAAACGTTTTTTTTATCTACTGAAAAATGTAGTTTTTGTAGTTAGCATATATTGACACTTCATCGTCGATATGATTTTTAGGTCTGTGAAAATAGGAGGCTATAATTAATAGGCTACTTTTTACCGACGTGAAAATTTTCATTCCATAGTAATTTCGTTTGACCAAGAAGGTGAAACCGTGGGTGGTACTTATGTATTTGTCGTAGCCATATCGTAGATTTGCTCATGTCATGAAATGATTGATCATTTCACGAAATGGTCGCATTTCATGAAATGGTTGATTGTCTATTGGCCACATCATGATGTGGTTTGAGCAGGTCAATGATAAGAAATCGTTTCTCGATATGGGCAACTAAACGCGCGGTTTTTTTATGAAATTATCAAAATTATTTGATCATATCTTAAAGTAGTTACATTAATCATTGGTTGAGGCGCTGCAAGCGCTGTGTTTATGTGTGAAGATGGCGGCCGCTGGCGAAAATAATTCGCAGTTAAAAACTTCATAATTCTAATTTATAAAGAATGGAAAAAATTCGATCACGAAGCGGGACTCGAACCCGCATCCTTTCGCGCCATTCCGGGGCGGATGCCTGACCAATTCAGCCACTCGTGAGTCGTGACCCGCCAGAGCAATCGAATTTATTCCATTCTTTCAGTTTTATGTGTCTAGGACGCGCGTTAGGGACACACCGCGCGCCATCTATTGAGATGATTAACAACCATCTCAACCAATATGAACAACACTTTTCAGTGAATACAATATTGTGACGATGGAACACGACCTTTTTTGAAATTGATATTGATATTTGTCAACTACATTTACGTAATTTATTTCAAGTTACGTAACGTAAATCACCACTATCCTATTATTTCCGTCCAGAAAAAATCTGGGGTAACATCTGGATCCCAAGGTCCTTAAACAAATTGTGTCAACTATTAATTTTTCTCCCTCATTCGAAAATTAAATTTAAATACCCCAGCCCTATTTATAATTATTATTGTTTAACATTTATATACTGGCACACATAAAGCCTCAATCATACGCCAAAAATGCCTTACATCATTTTGAAAAAGAGCTGATACTCTTTCACTGTTCGACCTATATGTAATAAACAAACATAGTGAAGAACCATCTCAAGGAAACTGATTTTTCAAATGTATGAACTCATCGAAATTGGTCCATCCATCTGAGAGTTACGATGCATTAGACAGAGAGACGCACAGATAGACAGATATCAACATACAACTTATAACACTAATCCTCTTTAAAAATATGAAATTTTGTGTTTCTTGAGTATTTTAAAATAAAAGTTGTATAATATTATCTTTTATAGTGCAAAAATATTATTTAAATCTAAGATTGTTATTTTATTGTTTTATTATACCTAAATGAATATTTAAATATTCAACCTACTAAATAGTTTTATAACAAGAATCCACCAAAATTGAAGTATATTTTCCCCAATCACTCTTTTTATAGGTGTGGTAGTGTCGGTAACAGCCATTAATCATTCTTACTACGCTTCATGTTATTTACTTTAACTATATAAGTAGTTTAGCATATTAATATACAATATTGCACACCTAAGGTCAACATAGAGGTCAGGTTAATACAGGTAATTTGAACATTAATCTGCTTTTAGAACTTGATTAAAATTAGTTATGGAATTAAATATTATGCCCCGTGGTTTTACCCGAAATGCTCCGCTCTTGTTGGTCCTAGCTTTATCATAATATATAGCCTATAGCCTTCCTTGATAAATGTGCTTTCTAACACCAAAATAGTTTTTCTTATCGGACCAGTAGTTCCATATATTTAAGAGAGTTCAAACAAAGAAACTCTTCGGCTTAAAAAAAAATTGAATTCTATATATGTATATTAAAGTCTCAGCAAATTACTTAGTAATAAAAAAAAAATTGGTTGTTTATAAAGTAGGTTTACGATCGAGATGTTTACGTGATAACGTCTTATTGGTGGCAGCGCTCGAGATGAGACGGGAGATCGGTCCGTCTCTCTCTCGTTATACCTGTGATCGCGCTCGTGAGGTTTTGGTGTGACAGAAGTTTCTGAACATGTCACCCGACTAAAACGATTTTAAAAACGTTATCACATTAAAATATTTTGAATGTGCAAGTAGAGCATGCTGCAACATAAATTGGGCTAGCTCGGCCATACTATGACTTGTTTTTAAAAGAAATTATAATTTCTCATTTAAAAAAAGCTAAATATTCGGACATATTTTTACAAGTTATTTCTAATCGTTATATATAAAGTAATATGTACATGATACATTTGGTGGATGCAAGCTGGGTTTTCCAATATTTGTACTTATCTCTTTATGGTTTCATCTGCAGTTTTATACTATACTAAATATGTATTATATATATTATAGTAGTTTTGTATAAATATTCATTGGGAAGATCGTAAATTTTTTTTCTAACTTTCCGCCCATGGCTTAAACTGCATCATCTAAATCTTAAAAAAAATATACACTTCAACCTAAAACCAGCATCAAAATCATAGTTTTAAACTTTTAAGTATACATAGGGTCGGACAGAAATGGTAAGCAACTTTGTTTCATTCTGTGTAGTGATATAAAATTTGTGTAGCTTTTTTATATACACAGACACACTGCATGTGCAGTTTTGTGGGACTTAGACTTAAGTTATTGTAATAATTTGTAAGAATAATTTCAATAAATTCAATAAAATAATTTCTCATGCATCATAATCCTGCTTTTCAGGCAATAACAATTAAGGAAAATTGTAATGTATCTTAAATAGTAACAACTGCGTACTAAGTAGCACTCTCATACATTAAGTTTATGTATACTTTATCAAAATTTTCGCTTTGAAGGGCGTGAAGAACAAAAAGTACTTTTCAAAATTTTAACAGGTAACTGGGTATGCAAATTGAAAAACAAAAATTTTTTTATGTTTTGATTGTTTATGAAAGTAGGAGATTGTGAGTTTGAAATTATAGAATTGTATTTTAATCATAAAAATATAAACAGCATATTATTATTTATTTATTTAAACACGTCATTTCGCTGAGACTTCGCCAAACAGGTTATGGTGATAACAAACGACTTACCCAGGTCATCCATGGTTTCTCTCTATGTTTATCACCAAAAAAAGTCCACTTATTCAACACTTCACAACCTCTTACTAAACTATCACAGAATTTAACATAATAAAAGCCTTTATTTATTTTTGTCAATAATATTTTAATTGCTAAATGACAATTTGGCAAATAAATCTAGACTTGTAGTTTCGTAATGTTGGCACTCCGCAAATATGAAAACACGAAAATCTGGTGTCAAATCATGACAAAAAAAACCGGCAATTTTTAAACACATTTTTAAATGATTGAATTATTACAATAAGGTTATATCTAAAACACTAAGCTAAAACACGATTAGGCTTCTTGAAATATGTATTGCAGGGCAAACATGGCATCCTTTTAAAAGTATTTGTGCAAATGTATGCATTGCAATGCGCATTTACAAATTATTCTCCACGCTATTCGCATGAATGTGTAAGTGCACCACAACGTTCAATAATATTTTTATTTTTATTAAGAAATTTTCCTTTCATTTAAAAATTGCCACGAACCTTCCACGAACTTTTTATGATTTTATTGGTACAATTCAAGTACAATTATTCCAAAATATGTAAACACTCAACAGTGTTGTCACTTGTCAATTGTCATTTGACACATCTGATTTATCATTCTTTCGCTATTGATCTGATTCTAGGCACATAAAACGCCCTTTTTTACTTTCTAAACAAAATGAGTAATACTGGTGAACAGTTAACATTAGCAAGGGATATTAAAAGGGCAATAGAACTATTAGAAAAATTGCAACAGAGTGGGGAAGTGTCCGCTACGAAACTAGCTGCGTTACAAAAAGTTCTTCAAAGTGATTTCTTGAATGCTGTGAGAGAAGTTTATGAACATGTTTACGAGACTGTGGATATTCAGGGATCTGCGGATATCCGTGCCTCGGCCACAGCCAAGGCTACCGTCGCAGCATTCGCTGCCGCTGAAGGTCATGCCCATCCTCGCGTAGTTGAACTTCCTAAGACCGAAGAAGGCCTCGGTTTCAATGTTATGGGCGGAAAAGAGCAGAATTCTCCGATTTACATTTCGAGAATCATTCCTGGTGGTGTTGCTGACCGACACGGAGGATTAAAAAGGGGTGATCAATTACTATCAGTAAATGGTGTATCTGTTGAAGGCGAGAACCATGAAAAAGCTGTAGAATTACTCAAACAAGCTGTGGGATCAGTTAAACTCGTTGTTCGCTACACACCAAAGGTATTGGAAGAAATGGAAATGAGATTTGACAAGCAGAGAACGGCTAGACGACGACCGAATTACAATTAATTTGAGCTATTGCAGCTAGTGTTCAATATTGTTATGAATTTATGATTAGAGTATTAGTGTTTCCTTATGTTGAGGTTACATTTAACCCATTGAGTCCCAAGCGGCCCGATTGGTCCCAGACACAATAGATTTTCTATTGTGTCTGTGGTTCCGGGGCCAGAGTTATTAAATCATAATAGAGGCTTTTTCCATTATATTGAATTCTAGAACCACTGTCTATGGTCAATATTATAACTTTAATGTTATAAATAATTCAATACTTATGAAATTATTTAGTCGAGTCCTAAACTAAGATTTAATGATTGCCTTGTTTCAACACTATCTGAATGTTGATGTTTCATTAATTGGTAGCTTTAAGGCACAATTAGACTATGTACTTACAGTATTAGAGCATTTTTGAAATATTCCAAGTCATATAAATTAGGTAATTCACATTTACTTTCATAGTTTATCTATTGACATTTAGTTACTTCATATTAAAAAATAATTATTGCATTGTTATATATGTTGGAAATTATCACAAATGTATAAGGTATTAGGGAAACTTATGTTGTAATTAAACACTTAAAACATTTCATATTTTATTATACCTTTTACACAGAATTTACCATGAGTCGAAACTACCGAACCCTCCTTTATTATCCTTCTTTGTCTTTTTAGCTGGTGTCTCTTGTGATTTGCCGCTTTTATTTGGTTCTGTCAGTTCTTGTAAGTTTAAATATTTGCCGACACCTTCACGGAATACTTTTAAAGGCTGCTTATTGGCTTTCTTAGGTTTAATACCTTGGCTCTCGGCCTCAGCTTGCCTTTTTAACTCTTCAGCCCTTTCTATGACAAGCTGAAAATATGGTTCATTAATATATCATTTGATATTATGAACAATAAGTCTAATTGGCTGTTTAATAAGAAATACAGGTGTATGATTGTTTTATGTATGTCCATATAAAAAAATCAATAAACCAATTTATAAGTAACTAGTTTTCCACCCGCAGCTTCGCCGGCGCAGTCAAAGAAAAACCCGCATCGTTCCCGTTCCCGTGGGATTTCCGGGATAAAACCTATCCTATTTCCCGGGGTAAAAAGTAGCCTATGTCCTTTCTCGAGTATCAAAATATCTCTATACCAAATTTCATGCAAATTGGTTCAGTAGTTAAGGCGTGATTGAGTAACAGACAGTTACTTTCGCATTTATAATATTAGTATGGATTTGTAAAAAATTTAAATACAGCTCTACCATGAGTTCCATCTCTTATGACAGACGATCAAAACTTAACATCTAAATTTTTTTTTGTTGGAAGTCATAACTTTTACAATTGTTTTTAATTTACCTGTTCTTCAGCTTCAGCAAACGGATCAACGAACACCTGAGCCACTTCTATAACAATATCGTGAATCGGCCGATCTTTATTGTCCACCTCTATCTGTTCCATAGTACTGAGTGTGTCTAACCCACCAACCAATTTGCCGAATATTGTGTGCTTGCCGTCTAGTTGTTTGCATGATCGGAATGTTATGAAACTGTAACATGTGAGATATTACTATTGAGAGTTATTGAAAGAAATAAAATATTTTTGAAGTGAAACTTCTTTAGATGCGTTGAGAGCAAAATTTCAAGGTCGCGTCATAGCAATACCATCATGTCATGGAGTAAGGCGGCGATTTTGGTATTTTTTAAATCTTGCCAAAGAAGTTTCACTTCTGTCACGTGAGCTGGGCACACGCTCTTTTTTTTATTTGTTTTCACAACATAGTATATGCTCCAGAAAATAGCCAAGCCGTATTGTTCGTAACCGTTAAAAAGATATTTATTATATTTATATAGTTTATACTTACAATTGTGAGCCATTTGTATTAGGTCCCGAATTGGCCATAGAAAGCACCCCACGGCCAGTGTGATGCAAGTTTGGTTTAATTTCATCTTCAAATGGTTTCTTCCATATTGACTCTCCGCCTAAACCAGTACCGGTTGGGTCTCCACCTTGTATCTAACGATGAAAAAAACAAAATATAATATGAATAAAACCAATTTTTCGTCTTTACATATTATATTTTTAGTCATAGCTTCAAGGAAAAATGTATTTTTATTTTTCAAGTACTAATATTTTTTTATTTATTCAATAAAATTAAAATAATTTAAAACCTAGCTTCTTCCAACAAATATTTTTAAGCTTCATTTGAATAGAAATGTTTTCCTTATTACGACAAATATTTTACAAACATAAAAAACATATTATATATATTTACATCCTCACCATAAAATTTCTTATAGACCTGTGAAACTTAGTTCCATTATAATATCCATTGAGGCAGAGTTTGATGAAGTTGTCACAAGTTTTTGGTGTCACATCGCAGTATAACTCAAAGTTGAGTTGTCCCAAATTCGTCACTAATCTTACATATCCTATAAAAGAAAAAAGAAAGTATTCAAGAACTTTTTTATCCATCTTGAAAATGGGATCATAATAAATGTGTTTTCTTTAGCAGGATTTAGTCTGGTTAAGTTAATGTTAATTATTAATGAAACAATTGTGTGACAACTTTATATAATGTTAATGTTATACCCTAGCCCTACTCCACAAGATGTAATATATCTACAGAGAGCTGTAAATATTTTTATCATGTTATACTCTTTTATATTAAACTAGCGGTCCGCCCCGGCTTCGCCCGTGGTACATGTTTACGTTTTCTCTACATAAGAACCATCCTCCTACTTCCAGGAATATAATAAAAAAAGAATTATCGAAATCGGTTCAGCCGTTCTCGAGTTATGCGCTTACCAACACATTTTGCGATTCATTTTTATATATAAGAAGAAGATATAAGTACTACATCTCATGCACTGAATCACAAGCAAAACTATACAACACACAATAATAATATAGAGTCCGAAAGTAATTGTTAAAATAGTTTTTTTTTATCATTTAAGGAGGCACACAAGCTGGCAGGCGTAAAATTAATTACCTTTCTTCTTAACCCTCTCATATTTGACTTCATCCTCACAAATGATGGCAGCCTCGTGTTTTGTCTCCGGCACCATTGCCGTGGACGTGAAGCTGGCCGCCACCATGCCCGTGGAATAGTGAGCTGCATTGAATTTATCAGCCACCTGACAAATGGCATTTAAAAAATACAATAATAGAAAAAGAACAAAAGTGAATTGATATTTGCAATATTATACCTTTTTATATTTGAGCTAGTTTGTTTATAAAAATATTAGAGATGTTGAAGCAATTTTTGTGGACTTCCACAAAGAAGATAAGCAATACATCCAATACATAGAGTTTATTTCATTCAATTCATGATTAAAATGTAATTGTAACATTGAAAAAATGTGTGCGTGTACTAGTGTACACACGTAAGAAGTGAAACTTCTTTATGACCTTATTTTTCAAAAAATAATTTACTATATTATGCAACTTTACAGAAATACGTCAATCATGCGTGGTAGGGATAAGACAAAGATGGCACGTAACGGAAAAATGTCACGCGTAACGAAAGAATGTTACACTAAATTTTTTTCCAACCCCGATAAAGAAGTTTCACTTCAAAAAAAATGAGAAAAGTATTTACTACAGATTTCCAGATAACTGTTGTGACTAACAACAATTAAAATATCCCACCTCTTTTTTTGATTCCTTTGCTTCTGGTGCCTTGTACTCTTTCTCTAATTCTTGCAGAATTTCCTTGGTTTCAGATGACACTGTTTTTAGTCTGGCATGTGGGTCTTTTCTTAAAGCTATTTCCTCTGTTGAACATAAAATTTACATATTAATATTCAAAGGATTTATAGTTACAAAATGTTTTATACTCTGTTGAACATTAATATTAACAGGATTTATAGTTACAAAATGTTTTATAGTATAAGCGAGCAATATGAATTCGTACCTTCTGTTTCAACCCTCAAATTATTTTTAATATGATGAAATTTAGAAATATTGAACTTATCAAGGTTGCTTGGGTCTTGTATCGTAATTATATCACTCCTCACAAATGGTGTATCCTCAATGAGATCCTTCCAGTTCTTTCCCTTGATATTGAGCTGTTCCACTGCCTCATAGCAATAGACATTACCACTTGTACGAATTGCGACAATGTGAGAATTTTTTGTGAACGGTTTGAACAATACTGGACAATGGTGTTCATCCTTTGCATTTTTGAAGAAGTTCAACTTTATCAAGCCTTTTAAATCGATTTTCTGAAAGTTAATACAATAATTGTGTGGTATAGTTAAATCATATATTATTATTATTTATTAAACATAGAATAGAGTAAATTATAGTACAAATATCTTCATTACCTTGCCAGTCACAGGATTGATTTTAAACTTCTTCGCAAACTCAATTATGGCCTGCAACTCAAACACATTGCCATCAGCGTCGCAATAAGGCTGGTCAAAAGGTTGTAAACATAAACAGCAATGATCATAAGGGAGCCTTTTAAATGATGTGTCCTCTTCCACTGCTGTACCCGATCGTTTACCACCGTACAATGTTGTCCATTCGGTGTATGTTAAGTACCTAAAATAATAATGTTTATTATGAATTTGTTTAGAATAAAATATAAACAGTAAGTTTTACCAAATCTTACATTTTATCCTTTTGATGCTGTCGTTTACCCATGGTTACTAGGGTGTTATGCCGTTTAAATAAAGAGTATTTATTTCAAATAATATTGAGTTACAGTATGTATTTAGTTTAAAAGTATTTAATGTTATTGTAGAATCCACTTTGTACGAAATACGATTGAAATCACGGAAATGAAAACAAGACACAATATATTTTGACAGTTGGCAGTTTGGCACACAGAGCAAGTAATATATTTATAGTTTGGCACTGACAGTGACAACCACAGAACGTGACCACTGACCTGCTATGTACCTACCGGTACCTAGGTACCTGTTCTATATAATTTATTAATTTTTGGCTTATTTTGGTGTACATATTGAAAAATTTTAACTTTTCAATCACATATTTACAATCACAATGTTACTTTGATACCTTGTTGATACTTGAGTGAAAGTTATTTGAATGTTTAGTTGAAACAAACTTTTAGGTAAAAAAAAATGTGTGCGTGTACTAGAGTCTTAGATCATTACTTAATGATCGACTAGAGTACACACGTAAGAAGTGAAACTTCTTTATGACCTTATTTTTTAAAAAATAATTTTCTATCTACACTAATATTATAACGACGAAAACTTTGTTTGTTTGTTTGATTGTAATCAAGATTGTAATGAATAGGCTCATAAACTACTGGACCGATTTTAAAATTCTTTTACCATTCGAAAGCTACATTATCCACGAGTAATACCTATAGGCTATATATTATCACGCTAAGACTAACAGGAGCGGAGCCACGCGGGTGAAACCGCGCGGCACAGCTTGTATACAATACTAGCTTTCCGCCTGCGGCTTCGCCCGCGTTTTCAAAAAAAAA
>CAJQZN010041754.1:80543-120285 GCA_907164685.1 Colias eurytheme | reverse complement strand
GTGACTTCGAAGTAGGGAAGTCAAAACTGTACAGTGCAATTTTTTTTAAAGAATGCTAATTGAAGCGTGATAAATCTATACAAATATTATAAAGAGGAAAGGTTTGATTTTTTGTTTGTTTGTATGAATTGAATAGGCTCCGAAACTACTTGGCAGATTTGAAAAATTCTTTCACTGTTGGAAAGCTACATCATTTCTGAGTGACATAGGCTAGGTTTTATCCCGGAAATCCCACGGGAACGGGAACTATGCGGGTTTTTTTTTGAAAACGCGGGCGAAGCCGCAGGCGGAAAGCTAGTAATCAATATAAAAGCCAAAAATATAGTTTTTAGATTATTTTTGTATGTCAAAGATAGCTTGAGACCTGAGGAAGGACTTTAAGGTTTTATCCCGTAAATCCCACGGGAACAGGAACTATGCGGGTTTTACAACTACTATTATGGTTAAAGCTTTTTATCCCCAGAATCCATCCATCCAAAAATCCAACTTCGACGTGATCGAATATACATCACTTTTAAATATAAATTTAATATCTACTAGCGGCTCTCCCCGACTTCGTCCATCGTCTAAATACTATATGCCTATAACTAGTGCATAAGCAACACTGAATCTTTGAAATCGGTCCAGTAGTTCCTAAAATTAGTGTTTTCAAACAAACATTTTTTTCAGCTTATACCAAACTCTCAGCTTTTTAATGTATAGATAGTATAATTAAAGGGTGAAATAAAAAAACACAATTCCAATCCTTCACAATGTTTATTCTTAAACCTTACAAGCTTTTGGTATCTTTACAATAAAAAAAGTAAACTTAATGTTTCAGAAAACTGTAAAATAGAAAAACCACAGACAAAATAATTGACGTCACTGTGGAATGTAGCTAAAACAATGCAGTTAAATGCACTTTGGTGCAGAAGCAGGGGTTTCACTCCGAGGTTTAGGTATGTTTCGCGCCGTTGCCGACTGATTTGGCAGTCGAGCGCGGTCTGCGCGGGTACAGTACCACAAACTTAACTAACCCGGTGACGGTGTCACTGATGTCGATTTTAGTGCCGCTAAATAGTATTTCCCCGGATGCAAGGGTAAAAATAATGTCATTGCCAATGGTGTAAATTAACATTAATAAGTAACTTTTTGCAGTGAAAACTTCTTTAGCGGCGTTGAGCACTTTTTCTGTAATGGGTATAAAATCTTAAACTCGCGTCAGGACACGTGACCTGATTGAATAAGTGTAAGACGGATACCATTCCAAAATATCAAACATGCTCAACGTTAATAATCAAGTTTTCACTTCTGCCGGCACTCCCGGAGTGCAACCCGTCTTTTTATTTATACAAAATATTCCGTATGAAAAGTCTGTGAAAATGTGACATTTCAAAAAGGCGACACGTAGTTCCAGTTTTTGCCACCGGGTCGGTTAAGTTTGTGGCACTGTAACGGTAACGCTCAATGCGTTGGTCGCGTGACGTTTGTTCGCGTACCTATGATACATCGGCGAGAACCAACCCTAATCTATTATAGCTCAGCTATTATTTATGCCTAAAGTTGACATTTGTTATGGAGTGAACCTTCTGTACTGTATTATTATATATTCTGTGGCAGAAGTAAATTTATTTTATGGTTTTGCTTACACATAAACCTGGTAACGTATCTTCTATATTTTCACTATTTATCAAGAAAATATCATGAAAAGTTTCTATCAATTCCCAGTTGTAATCTTGCTTTGGAAATCGTCTTTAAAGTGAGTATTCCATAAACTTTGAGCCTTACACACAAAGTATTCAATTATTATTAAAGTGAAACTTTTATTACATCGTCTCAAACTTTTTGGTCTGTGTAGCGTATGTCGCGTGACGGTCGGCTGCCGAGTAGGTTTAGGTTTTAGCTAAGTTTCACTTTTACCGTGGTTTCATAAAACCACACAACATTTTTTAGTTTTAACACTAATCAATAGAGAATTGACTAAATACATTCGTAGATTTAAGAAAATAAGTTACCAGCAAGAATTTAAGTGACTATGAGAGTGAATGTTGTGCTTATTCCAAACGAATGAGTTCCACATCAAAGATGAGGGTGGAGTTTGGTGGGATGACTCCTGGGTGACCCTGTTGGCCGTACGCATAGTCGGGGGTGCAAGTTAACTTGGCGCGTTCACCGACTGACATCTGAAATAAAAATAAAAATCATTTTTTTTTAAAACCATTTATTGAACAGAAGAACAAAACATGAAAATATACAGTAAAGCATCACATAAATCAGTACAATTTGATTGTGATGCATATTCATTCAAACGTCAATTATTTATTTATTTATTTATTTACAAAGGATAGCCAACAATTGATAACACTAATTATAGACATACAAGGAAAATACAATTTAACATATCAAGTGCAACAATTAATTATAGGCTAACACCACATGCAATTAAAAACGGTTATGATTTAAGAACCAGAAAAAAAAAAAATTATACATATAGTATGTATAGACACTGTTTCATTACTTTTAGGGCTGATTTTTCAATCGTTGGTTAAAACTTATTCATCGAATAACGAATTAATCTACCATTTTTAAAAATATATCCTAACGGCCGGCGCCCACTGCCGGCACGGCGTGGCATGGCAGGGCAGAGGATTTTATTACTAATGAAGTTATTTTGAATCTTATTTCAATCAGTTTAGAATTCAAGTTACTTTATTTCGATGCCACGATGCCGCGACGTATCGCAGGATGCTGCAGCATGACGCGGCACGCCGCAGGATGCGGCGGCATGACGTGTCTTGCTTTGGGGTCGAGGAATTATGATTGCTAGCTAGTTGAAATAAGGTTGAAACTTATGCAGCATTAGTGGGGCTTTTAGCAGGATGCCACGGCATGCCGCGGGATGCCATTGCACGCCGCGGGATGCTCTGCCGTGCCATGCCGTGCCGTGCCGGCAGTGGGCGCCGGCCCTAATTGTCCGTATTTGACAATTTACAGGTGACATTTTAAAATGTCCGTGTAATACTTTATTGGACGGATAAATTTTAACCAAGGATTGAAAAATCGGTCCTTATAATAATTAAATTAGTTACAAACACATTGAGATGGCAAGTGATACATGACAGAAAATAAATATGACATACAAGAGGGTACCATCACAAAAAATAATTTACTATCACCTACTGTGCCGGCCGTTTTTTTTTAAGCGTGATATATAGTGTGATTTTAATTTTGAAAGAATTTTTCAAATCGGACCAGTAGTTCCTGAGATTAGCGCGTTACAAACAAATTCTTCAGCTTTATAATATTAGTATAGATTACTAGCGGTCCGCCCCGGCTTCGCCCGTGGTACATGTTTACATTTTCTCTACATAAAAACCATCCTCGTACTTCAAGGAATATAATAAAAAAAGAATTATCGAAATCGGTTCAGCCGTTCTCGAGTTATGCGCTTACCAACACATTTTGCGATTCATTTTTATATATAAGACTAGCGGTCCGCCCCGGCTTCGCCCGTGGTACATGTTTACGTTTTCTCTACATAAGAACCTTCCTCGTACTTCAAGGAATATAATAAAAAAAGAATCATCGAAATCGTTTCAGCCGTTCTCGAGTTATGCGCTTACCAACACATTTTGCGATTCATTTTTATATATAAGAAGATATGTCATTAATCGAAGATATTAGTAGAATGATTGTTTTACCTTAGCGACACCCTCGTCCCATCCCTTGATAACTTGTCCTTTGCCAATCTTGAACCTGAAGGGCTTTCCACGGTCGCGGGACGAGTCGAACTTCTGTCCGCTCGTCAGGGTGCCTGTGTAGTGCACCACAACGGTTTGACCGTTTTTAGGGTATGTGGCCTCTGTAACAACGAGGATTATTTATTAAAACTATCGTCATGATGGATATTCTTGTTATAAGGATTATATTTACGTTGGTTTATATGTTATAAGGATTATTATATAGTATACAGTGAATTATATGGCACTTATAACCTTTAAATACTAAAATGTTTTGATATTTCCAAGTAGTGGATTAAAATTACCTAATATAAATAAAGATAAGGATTCTAAACCAGCAGCGTTTATAGCAGTTTAGAGATAAAGATGTGATTTGAGATGAAACCGGTAACCGGTCTTTCTTTTCAAGGTTATTACTTATTTTTTAAATTTTATATTGAAAATTAAATAAAAAGAACCTTACAAAGAACACGTAAAAAGAAACAGAATGGTCTATTAAGTAATTCAGAAATTATTTATAGATAGTTTCAACCACGATTTTATAAATATCTTTAATACATAGGTAGTTAAAATAAATTCATACTTACCATCACCAGGAGAAATAGTTTCAACTGTTACTCCCATGATTACGTCGTCTGTATTCTTAAATACTAAATAATATCTTTAAAATAACGCGTTCTCTCGTTATACGACAAAATTTTCAACACGTTCTTACGAAGGAGTGGACTGAAAAGTGAAAATGGCGTTCCGACTTCCGAGCCGCGTTATTTTTTTCGTATTTACGTATTCGTCAATTGCGCATGTGACGTTTGTTCTTTTAGCTTCTGATTGGTAGTTTATTAGTTGAAGAAGCCGATTTGACTTTTCATTGGTTCTTCTTTCGTTCTCAGCGCAGGAAAAAAGAGTGACGCATTCACATTCTGCATTCTGCAGGAAATCATAAACAACTAGACAACCTTTAAAAATATTGGTCATAGATAATAAACTAAACTAACTAAAGAAAAGAGTTTAAATTATCTAGAATACATTATTATCTGCAGGTGTTATTTTGTTAGAAAATACTAGTTCTAGTTTTATCCTTTAAAAACGATTGACTTTAATTTCTTTAAAAAGTGCCCTCTAGTGGCACTTTTTAGTATCATCAGCTCATCCTGAATCGCGATGTAGATTTTTTTTGTGTCACTGACTATATATTAAGTATTTTAACTACAGTAAGTGTACTCGCTTCGGCAGTACATATACTAAAATTGGAACGATACAGAGAAGATTAGCATGGCCCCTGCGCAAGGATGACACGCAAAATCGTGAAGCGTTCCACATTTTTTTATCAATTTGATTTCTGTTTTATAAAAATGATTGATCAAGTAGTTTGTAGCTCAATAGCCCATTTGCATAAGCGAATGCGAATATTCGTTACATCACTAGTAGGTAGGCTACATGAACTTTTATCGCGGGGATATCGTGATAAAGGATTTCAATAATAAACATCATACAAATATAAACACTTTATTTGCTTCATCAATATGAATTCATGTAATCATATGACAATGTTATCGAAAAAAATATGTAAGTATATAAGCAGAATAATAATTATTACTTATTTCTAGTTCTTTCATAATACCTATTATAATGATTAAAATAGAATGTTTGATGCAAAATTGTGTAAAAAAAATGGTTAGTATTGTTCTGATTCAATAGCTTAGCTTTATGCTTGTTATAATAATTAATCTACAGAGGGATATTATGATTTGCCTAGACAATCAATTGAAATACTCTTTTGAAACAAAATTTTACACTGTGAACCATAAACAATAGACCATCACTGTTAAAACCTCAAATGTTGCCATATAAGTACATGATTTAATAGGTTTTGCGCAGAATATAAACATCACAGTAATTATGCTAACACATTTTATATTTTTTGTTAATTTTCGACTATCACACACAACATACCTTTACTTAAAGGTAAATAAAGATTTTTTAATTGGAGTTGGGTTTAGTTGCTACAACGATTCATAATCTTATATATAAAAATGAATCGCAAAATGTGTTGGTAAGCGCATAACTCGAGAACGGCTGAACCGATTTCGATAATTCTTTTTTTATTATATTCCTTGAAGTACGAGGATGGTTTTTATGTAGAGAAAACGTAAACATGTACCACGGGCGAAGCCGGGGCGGACCGCTAGTTTCATATAATATTATCTAAGTATTATCTTATATAATAACATGAAACACCTATTAAACAATTAAGACTTAACGAACATAATAAGCAAGTAAATGCTGTTATTATACATTTTCCATAGACAACAATCTTTATAGTTATTTTTAACCAACTTGCAGTAGGTATAATAATATGCACATCTACTAGTTATAGGTAGTAACTTGTACATATTAAAAAAATACTTCGTGTTTCGGTATTTTTAAGAATATAGTTGTTTATTCCTCAAAAACTAACAATTATTGGAAAGATTTAAGTACGTATTTCATTATTGTGCAGAGTACCAGCCAGCACTCAGAGATCCTCATTAAAAAATGTAGTATCTTTGACGTTTATCAATTCGCAAAATTGCTTCATGAATCATTACGATACGATAAGGTATTTCACTCTTGAATTTTAATTGACTATAATAAAAAATTGCTCATACTTTGTTGCGGCTGTAGTTCAAATAAATTTGGAACAGTTTACGAAACATTTGTAAGCATAAATAACAATTTAATAACTTTAATGCGTCTTATTATTACCGATATAAAATCCAACATTCATTTAAATATTTAATAATTAATTACAAAGCTCCATAAACATTTAGTCTCTGGCAACATTTATTTAAACCCATCTATAATCTATGAAATAACTAGGACTTATTTTGTACAAATTCATGATATTTTGCAGTGCGAATAAATTTCAAACATTATTTGCTTTAGATATTTGGAAATTTTGTTTCATTCTACTAGACTCTAACGCTACTTAAACTGTATAAAATATATTTATATATGCAATTCATTTATAATATTTGGCAATCATTTTGGCTTATTTATCTATGGTATGTGTATTTTATAAGTCATAATTGAATAATATGAAAATAAGTGTTTTCAACTTGTACGTGGTAAATTCATTGTTTTTGTAAGACTGAAATTAACTGACACACAGTATTAAGAAGCTTAAATTAACTTATAGTTTTAAGATTATTTAAAACAAAACTGGTCAAAATCTTTTCATATAGTTTCTCTATTTTTGATATAACTTGTAAACAAAATTCGAGACTATATTCTGAAGCAAATAATAACATATTTCAAAGGTAGACCGTTATATTTCAGTCTTACATCGTACAGTTTTCAATTTAAATAATTATTTTAACGCCTATCTATTTGAATGTGTTTAATTAAAAGTAAATGTAACAAAAAAATGACTTCAGTACTGCATTAAATGTTGATACCTTTTTTAATCACAATTTTTATATCCAAATCACAACGTGTACTTAATATTTAATTACATATAAAACCCTTTCAATTCTACTAATACAGACATAGAGATATTTATTTTTTTTTTTATTACGAGCAGTAATATTTTCTCCCTTGTGCATTTTTTTCATTTTTTTTAGTCTATGACTAGAAGAGGTATTTTTGCGTGTGGTAAGTAGATATTATCAATATTTAATGTTCAGAACTTTCTTTTTATTGATAATTGAATATTAATTAAGGACATTCTTTAGGTAAAAAAAGTCAAGTTTAATGTTTAATTAAAAAACTTTGACAATCATTCGGGAGGTTACATAAATCCAGCAAAAGTATTTTTATTATTAGATCACTGAAAAATTAAATTATCGAAATCAATATTTTGTTTCGCAAATTAAGGGATTTACTTCGAAACTTTCCCTTTTACGTTTAAATGTAACGGTATTACCGCTAGCATGTTTAAAAAAATATTATGTTATAGATACTTATCGTTCACTCACAGGGAGAAAATTTCTTTTAAATACGATATTTAACATCAATTTTTGATTATTTCAATTTTACAAAATCTATTTATAACAATGCTTACGATACAATAATAATAACATACAACATTAAGCTGTTATTCTTGTAAATATAACACAACGCTTCTATTAATTCTAAGTAAAAAAAGCACACATGTTTTTTGAAATAAATAACTTTGGCACTTTTTACAACTGTCACAAATCCATTTTTTTTCATTTATGTTTTCAAATATTAATTAGTACTACTCAAGGATACTTTAAATAACTAAAATGTAGTTGGTAAGTTATTATTAAGAAACATTTTAAAGTGACTTGACAAAAAGATTCTCAGAAGTTTGAAGCGCGGGAAAGAGCAACGTTTCTGGCAGTTTCTGGCCAATGGCGCTGCGCGAAACAATGTCAACTAGGAGTATGGATGAATGTAGCTCTAAAGTCATTTATAATTAGGTTCATAATTGACAGACTCTAAAAATAAGTGCTCTAGATAGGTATTGATTCTCTAAATTTTATCTTTATTTGTTAAAATTTTTTAGAATTCTCTAAGATTAAAATACAGGAACCAGTAATTATTATAGAGAGAGAGAGAGAAAGGGAGAGAGATAGAGAGAGTCAAAAAGATAGACAGAGAGAGAGTGAGAGAAATCGTATTTAACGTATTTAACAGTTGTAAAAAATGCCATAGCGTTATTCGGATACTAGGACGGACTGGCTGATAAAATTAAATGTATTTATGGTGTTATTGGTACGTCTTCCTCCTGGTTATGTTTTGCGAGGGCTAACAGTATCATGGTGAGTTGCTTTCTACTGATTTTGCCCTCACTGCTGTACTCTACGCCTTGGAGGATCGTCTCTTCGAATTCAAGGAGGTCCTGAGCGTCGTAGTCCTGGAAAATTAAATATGTTGTTAGTGCGTTTGGTTTGAGCGAGATTAGGTATACGTCATATAATATAGAGTTAAACAAATAAGGACATAATATATTAATAAAGAGGTAAGGTGTCATGTTTGTAGGGGGTAATTTTTGAAAGTACAGTTGAATTGTACTGATCTAATCATAAAAAAAATTGGTTGTCTGTAAAGTCGGTTAACTGACGACAGTTGAACGTGACAACGTCCGATTGTGCTTCTTTGTCGCTCGTTCCGCGCCCTCGCTCGCACTTCAAGCCT
Source organism: Colias eurytheme (assembly GCA_907164685.1). Classification (NCBI taxonomy): domain Eukaryota; kingdom Metazoa; phylum Arthropoda; class Insecta; order Lepidoptera; family Pieridae; genus Colias; species Colias eurytheme. The sequence goes on along the minus strand of CAJQZN010041754.1, from coordinate 111,424 downwards.
TACATGGAACGCCCCAGAGCGAGGTAACGCCGCATGAGTCATGTTTTTTCGTGCGTGCAGCCGGCTTTATCGAATTATAAGACGTTGTCACGTCAAAATTAAATCTTTATACTAAGTACTTAATTATAAAATAGAAATGACCATCTAAGCCGCTTTTCGTGCGTTAAAAGGTGTTAAATTTCGAATTACAACTGTTGTGAGTGTATTAGAAATTAGATAATGTTCGCAAACTAGGCACGTTTCGGAATGTTTCGTAGCACGAGATCCTTGTGATTTATGATACACTTGATGTCACTACCATAGCCTAAGTTATTTGATTTGTTTCTACGTTTGTTTTAAATGTAGTGTAGCTTATACGTGGGAAATATATTTTCACAAATACAGATAATATTATTATGTAAGTAGATACATTCTTCAAAACACTTAGACTGAATACGGAAATAAATGCCATCTACAGACTGAATTATTGAAAAATGTTACAACTGAAATAATTAATACTAGAAAACGGAAAATATGCAAATTAAAAGTTATAATAAAATTGTAGATATTATCTAAAATCTAAATTTCGTTAAAATTTATTGGATGTGCTACGCCCGTTGCGTGGGTCACGTATGTTCTCTATTTTAATTTTAAACTAGGTCGAGTTGTGACTGTAGGTTTTATATTTTATATATTACTAGCTTTCTTCCGCGGCTTCGCCCGCTTTGTCTAAAACATAATAAATTTAAAATTTAAATTATATACTAAAACCTTCCTCTTGAATCACTCTATCTATTAAAAAAAAACCGCATCAAAATCCGTTGCGTAGTTTTAAAGATTTAAGCATACATAGGGACATAGGGACAGAAAAAGCGACTTTGTTTTATACTATGTAGTGACTAGATTTCCGCCCGCTGCTTCGCCCGCGTTTTCAAAGGAAAACCCGCATAGTTCCCGTTCCCGTGGGATTTCCGGGATAAAACCTATCCTATGTATTAATCCAAGTTACCCTCTATATGTGTGCTAAATTTCATTGTAATCAGTTCAGTAGTATTTGCGTGAAAGAGTACCTAACAAACACACACATCCTCACAAACTTTCGCATTTATAATATTAGTAGGATAGTCCATACATATTAATATTTCTTAATACATAATATGTATTTAAAAGGTTGTGTTGTGTTTTGCTACGAGTAAGTATTCTAACATGACTGACAATAAAAATAAAATTAATAAAGTAACATGTAGGGACTATTTATTGTAAAAATTAGTAGTTATAAAATTTATATTGTATTTATATTGATTTATAATATAAATCAATGTGGTTTTAAAAGCTTCTTTAATTATATTGAATAAGATGAAATAAATAGATAAACTTACCTTTTTGACTAGCTCTAACAGATCTTTGAGGAATCCCCTTAATTCTTCATTTTCAATTGAGCCGTTGTTATCCTGTAGAACAAAGATTAATTATGTTAATGTTTATATATGCATAATTGTTTTTTTTTTATTTTTAAATAAAATTTTTCGTATATTTACAATAACTTACCCTATCATACAGCGAAAAAACTCTTTCTATATCGTCCTTTGTAAGTTTGGTAGCGCCCTGTGAATATAATAAAATATTAGATAATATAGGCACAGACTAATAATAATATGATATAGATAAGTAATCTGTTTCAACAAATAATGAATTAAAATTATTAGGGTTACAATTTTGGCCAGTCATGTTCCCTCTCACTTGCACACATGCGGTTTGTCGCATGCTATCTCTTTCGTAATGAAATATACCTACTTAGTTATACATAATCTGTGCCAATTTATTTCATTTATTTATTATTTATTTATTTATTTCACCTTACCACCACCAATATAATATTACAATGTAACAATTTTAGTCTTTGAAATCACAGTATTATCAACATAGATTCGTAGATATAAAAGGCATGAGATAAACTTTGTGACATACAAAATATGCTTGTTCTTAGAGTATAAAATATACTTAAATTACATACAAAAAAAAAAATGCCATAACATTAACATTACAAAATGTTATTAGAAAACTTTTTTAGTGCATACGAATACGAATCTAAATACTTAGATACATATTCTCAAAATTATTGGTCTATTATAATAATAATAAAATTAAAGGGTTAAAATAGTCCCTTTTCTTGAAATGAATCTAGCTTGACTATAAAATAGCATTGGAATTGACTCTATCATAAGGGCTGATTTTTCAATCCTTGGTTAAAACTTATTCGTCGAATAATGTATAAAACTACCATTTTAAAAACGTATTCTAATTGCCCGTATTTCACAGTTTACGTGACATTTTAATATTATCGTCTAATACTTTATTGGACGGATAAGTTTTATCCAAGCATTGAAAAATCGGCCCTAAATGAAAATAACTCTGATTCGATATTGATATTGAGCATTATAGCACTAATAATAATCTATATATATAATAAAACTAAGTCGATAAAATGTGCGTGCCGATAAAACTTAAAAAGGAGTCCCGACACGATAAAGGGACTTATGTGGTGTGATAGCCCTTTATCCCCCCTCGAACAAGAAAGTTCCCGTTTTAATCTAAAGGGCATGTTTTTAAAGATATAAGGGACTTTCCGACCATTCAACTTGGAAATTAAGTGCAGTGGCGACATCTGTTATCGAATATTTGAACTTCGGAGACTATACACAATAGTCATAGTGTACTATAGTCTCCATAGTTGTGAGCCATTGCAGCATGTGTAGTAGTGGCGCGAAATTTAAAATTCCAATTTCAATAAAATCTTAAATTTTAATTTTGTGTATTTAGACGTCATTATTTAACGTATATTTTGGAGTTAAAGCGACATAATTTTAGTTATCCAAATTAGTTCTCAAAATATTTAAAAATTTAGGTTTTTAAATTTCGTGCCTTTACTTCATACGCTACCGCTACAGAAGCTAGAAAGTTCCCGTTTTAATCTAAAGGGCGTGTTTTTAAAGATATAAGGAACTTTCCAACCCTACATAGTGGCGCCATCTGTTATCGAATATTTAAACTTCATTCAGGACAACGATTGTTTGGGTTGAATTTCCAAAAGCGTTGCGAGCAATTGTAGCATGTGTAGTAGTGACATGAAATTTAAAATTCCAATTTCAATAAAGTCTTAAATTTAATTTGTTGCTATAATAAAGTTATTAAATTTTGTGTATTTATACGTCATTAGCTAACTTATATTTTGGAGTTAAAGCGACATAAAATTAGTTATCCAAATTAGTTCTCAAAACATTAAAAAATTAAGGTTTTTAAATTTCGCGCTTTTACTACAAATGCTACCGCTATAGAACCTTTTATTATGGCGGACGATAATGACCAGAATACTCTAGAAGGTGTGAGAGAGAAAATATTTTCAAATTTTCTCGAATATTCTAGAGCCTAGTAGCTCTCTGAAGTGTCTCTGAATATATAAGAGCCCGGTGTCCCTCACCAGAGTTAGTTTAATTTGAACAGCGAAAAACTTCCCCACTGAATTTCTAAACTCTTTACAAGTACCAGGAATGCCATTACACTGCCTTCGTCTGAAAATTGGAACTCCAATCCATACTACTCAGAAATATCAACTCCCCAAAATTATGTAATGGAACTAGAATGATCGTAAAACAGCTATCGAATAATATCATTGAAGCTGAACTTATTTCTGGAAAGACCAAAGGACAGACAGTATTTATACCTAGAATACCTCTGATCTCTTCGGAATTGCCATTTCAATTTAAAAGACTGCAGTTTCCAATAAAATTAGCCTTTAGTTTTACAATTAACAAAGCGCAAGGAAAAACTTTAAAATAATGTTGTGGCATTAACCTCAAAGAATCCTGCTTCTCTCACGGTCAGCTATATGTAGCTTGCTCAAGGTAGGAAATCCGAAAAAATTATGTATATATTATACTCCGGACAATAAAATGAAAAAATGTTGTTTATAAACAAGTATTGTAAATAATGAGAAAACGTTTTCAATAAACTTTTTTTTCTTACTTTTTACGTAGATAATAGTTTATTTTTTTACTTCGACTCTACCACGTCATCCACTCATATCAACTCCCGGGCGAAGCCGGGTTTTTTAGCTAGTATATTATAATATTCGATTCGTAGCTGCAATGGCTTTCAAAAACTGGATTATTATTGTTTGTAAAAAATAAACAAACTGTACTTACTTATTATTAAAATTAATATTATATAATTTATATCTTATATTAATAGACTTAACTTATTGAAACAAAATTAAAAAGTCTTATTACTTAGGTATATAAGGTAATAAATAAGCTATAGTAAAAACTATTAAAATTAAACTTATTATTTTTATTAATTATAAATTAAAAACATACATAACAAGCAGCATATTTTAGGAATTGATTTAATACAATTGTATTTTTTATTTATTTAACACATAAACCCTTATGCCTATTAAAAATTAGTATAAAACGTGCTCTAATAATAATTTAAATCTATAGAAGATAGACAAGAATGCCCCTAAAGTGTTATTGATGGAGGTTGTACAGATTTGATCATCCTATGGTAAAATTAGGCTTTCCAAACAAAGGCATTAAATTTTTTAAAATCATAGGCACAAGTAAGGACTATTTGGAAAGTGTTTAGTAGGTACATAAACAGAATAAACAAAAAAATAACGGATAATACAAGTCATTGAGACTTATTGTGGAAGGTAAAGGAAGAAATAATAATAATAATTAATGGAATAGAGAAAGGAAACGAAGGGAATATCTAATAAGTTAAAATTGAAACTAATGCCAGTGTTAAAAAATAATTTTACCAACGGATTACCACTACGAAGACTCACCTCAATGCCTTCCTATGTGCGTAGTGCAAGCAGCAGTGGATAGACAGAGACAGGCAAATCAATAGTATGTGTTGTGTTAGTGTTCTAACATAGTTCTAACAGAGGCAACAGTTAGCAGCAATAGCTATTTGTTATTATTCAATTAATTTTTTTCCGCCATATAGTTATTTTTGAAATTCGAAATTGTAATTCGATTTTTTTCTAATTGCCAGTCGTTGTTTTATTATCAATTGGCTTTTTTTCACTCTGTGGACGTACGGTCTAAGTTTTTATATTATCTGACAGCTGACAGATTCGAATCTTTGATTAATTAATTTTGTAATTAATTAAGTTCATCGTACAGCGTACTTTCATTATATAAAATATTTTAAATCAGCAATAATAGAATCTGAAATTTATATTTACTTACGCAAAAGATCTAACATAACCTTATCCAAAACCAATAAGAATTTCAAACAGCTATTGCCGAGTATTTAAAAATTTAGTCAGGAAGTTAAGAAACACTCTAGATTCTAGAAGGGAGTGCTAGAGCCTATTATATTTTTATTCTGTGCTTGTGCTTCTAATATTTCACACACAGTATTGTACTTATCTTCTCGTTTATTCTAGAACTAGTATGATATGTATGAAAATCATGTAGGTAATGTAATGATGTCAAATATACCCTTTTCGCTGAAAGTTTTTCAAGTATGATACAAAATATTTCCATAGAGTTATTTAATATTTTTTTAATTTTAACAGACCCATTTAATATATAATGTTAGAGAATTTTAAAAGTAATTTGCCTAATTAGCACAATATACAGATATCTGTCAACTGTGTAATTATGTTGCATGAAAAGTGTCTATTATAAAATAATTTAATTACCTCAAGTTACAGACGTACACATTCAATTTATATTTGCGAATAAGGTATATTTAAAGTGCCTATGTGTTTGTGAAATCGATGAAATTCTTGTATTGTGTTCAAGCGAATGAACTATGTTTTTTTAAGCAGATTGACGAATATGTGTGTTAATATAATAAAATGTAGCATGTGTGTATGTAGCCTTATCTGTGTGAAATACCGGTAATACCGCTACTTTTATGTTTATTTTTTTAATTATTATAAAAATGTGTGCGTGTACCTACTAGTGTACACACGTAAGAAGTGAAACTTCTTTATATGACCTTATTTTTTAAAAAATAATTTACTACATAGACGTCGAAATCACGCGTGGTAGGGAATAGGGATAAGAAAAAGATGGTGCGTAACGGAAAAATGTCACGCGTTAAACGAAAAAATGTTACACTAAATTTTTTTCCAACCCCGATAAAGAAGTTTCACTTCAAAAAATGTATCTATTCAAATTAATATTTCGTATGTGAATCAAAATCACAGCACAATGGAAGCTATCAATAATTGATGTTCTCATATTCATAGAGCTATAATGTTATATAGTCTGTGGAAGTTCTTATTTGATATTCACAATGTTCAGAATTATAACCCTCGTCTCGTTGAAGGTTGAAATGTAGCATATGAATAGACAATAACGTTAGGCCGTATTTAGAAAGAAAGCTGGAAACTTACAAGCGCTTACCGACGCTTGTCAGCGCTGGTTCGTTCTACACAAAGGAAGCAGGTTGAAGCAGACCAAGACGAATTTTATATGGCAGCGCCCAGCGCTGACCAGCGCGTGTTTAAGCTTGTCGGAACTTTTCAGCGCTTATCGGCGCGGGTTCATATATTTTCCGGGTAGCTCTGACAAGCGCCGATAAGCACTTATAAGTTTCCAGCTGTAACGCCCTTACATTAGTCGTATAGTGTTGTATTATCTGTGTTTGTATTGTATTATGTTATCTGTGGTATTAGCGTATAGCGTGTTTGTGCTCTTGAAAAACTGCGATGGAACAAAAGGCTGGCAGTAAAATGTCGTATTTTAATTTTTTAACGCTATAAATTTTTTATCAATAAAATATTTTATTCTTCGAGAAAGTCTATAAAGTGTGAAAAGAAGTGTATAAGAATCTGATATGTTTTTACGTTTTAGTTTAAAAAAAATTTCGTGTTGAAATTTTAAAATGTTTGTTATGTTCATTAGTATAATTCTCACTACGACTAACCTTTTTTTAAATTCAATAATCTTAGCATCCCCTAAAAAGTGCATGTAGCATTGCAAAAGAATTGAATAAAATGTGCAAAAATATAAAAAAGTGAACACTACTTTGCATGACACTGAAACAAGCAAAAAATGCGCAGATGATAATAAATGACCATAGACTGTAGAAGGATTTGCGTGGGAAAATGGCGTCACAGATTTATGATTGGCGGGAAATTAACTGTCACTCACCTTAAACACTTGTCTGCACAGGAAATTTTCCTTCACAGGAAGTAACCTTTAACACAATTGTTTATTAATCTGATGCTATTTGTTAATAGTTTATATATTATTCATTTATACAGGGTGTCCCACTATTGGTATACTAAGCGCGAAGGAACTTGTAGTTTTGCATACACTGATCACGTAAAAAATACTTTAAAAAAAATTACGTCCAAAATTTTTTGCTAAATTTTTCCTGAAAATCCATGTTTTCTTCTCTAGCTTCGCGTAGCCGGCATATACCGCTTCTCTAATATGAGCATTTTATCTATGAAAACATAATCTTAAACGATAGCTCACGTGCTGGTGGCAAAGTTGGGCGGCTCGCTTGTTATGGGTGTACGTGTAGAGTTTTAAGAATTCATCTATTTGAAATAAAAATGCGTCTGGAATTTTTTAATTATTTTTTACGTACTCAGCGTATGCAAAACTATAATCTCCTTTGAGCTTAGTATACCAACAGTGGGACACCCTGTATAAGGTTAAATAATACATAAACAATAATTTGCCCTTATTTAAAAGAAAATCTTGAAATGTCTATAAGATATTCATATTTGAAAAATATTCATGTATAATAGTAACCTTTTTTTTACGATATATTTTCGTTAAATTTTTACGATAAACCTATTAGTTATCAATATTAAATAAGAACTCACTTAGCCATTTCAGAAAGCTGCAGCCGCCCATCTTTGTTCGAGTCGAAAACTTGTAACTGTTAAAAAAAATATTTTTTTATCTGTATCACATGTTTATTAGCGGGTCATATTAATTTTGTTTCTATTAGTCCATGGTTTAACTAAGCTGTGGTTTCATCCCCAAGTTTCAGTCAAAAGCCATGTACGGTTAGGCCAAACTTTGCAAAATACGTTGAAATTAGTTTGACGGGTTATTTTACTTTACTACTCATGTTTAATTAAAATTTTGATACATTGGTATAAAGCTGTTTGGAAAATGACCTTTGCCTTACATAGAAAAAAATAATGTATTATTTTTTAAATTTTTTAGATTAGCAACATGAAAAAATATGACTTTTAATTAATTATTGCGGTTATATTCAACGTATAGTGCCACAAACTTATCTGACCCGGTGACAGTGTCACTGATGTCGCTTTCTTTTATATAAACAAAATATTCCGTATGAAAAGTCTGTGAAAATGTGACATTTCAAAATGGCGGCACGTAGTTCCAGTTTTTGCCACCGGGTCAGATAAGTTTGTGGCACTGTACGGTAATATTTTAAAATTTTCAAAGGTACGAAACCAGAGAATAATAAATGAGAGTCATCTAATATTGAGTGACACATGTCACGACCGCGTACCTATTTTCAGATGCGTTGCTATGGAAACCTCGGAAAAATATTTTCTATGTTGCTAACCTAAATAATTAATTTGATTTTGGATAAGGAGGGTAACAACAGGGTAACCATTGAGCTATTATTACTACACGGTAACTTGGATCTTTTTTTTCTTGATGTAAAAGGCAACAGTTGTTATTTTTGGAACTTTAAGACAAGGAATAGGTTGCTAATTTCTTACGTTTCGTCGTATTTTAAATAACTGAAGCTAAATAAAGGTCGAATATTAAAGTTAATATCGTATATTGACAAAAAAAGTTTCTTGTAAGAAATAAAAATAAAAACTTACCATGGTATCTGTATACTCAATCAATTTATCTTCCGAAACGTCGTTTATCTTCTTTGCCTCTTTCAAAAGATCTCGGAGGAAGTTCTGAAACGTATTTTTTTAATACTAAGATCAATCTTTATAATTCTTACAATTATTTTCATTACTTTAAAAAACAGAGAAATAATAAAAAAATGTCTATTGGAGTCTGGAGACAGTTTCTATAAGTTTTAGAGATGTTCGAAATAACAAAACATTCGAAATACAAATCTTATATCTATACTAATATTATAAAGCTGAAGAGTTTGTTTATTTGTTTGTTGGAACGCCTTAATCTCAGGAACTACTGGTCCGATTCTTGAAAAATTCTTTCGGTGTTAGATAGCCCATTTATCGATGAAGGCCATTATAGGCTATATTATATTAAGACGCCAGCAGGAGCGTAGCAATGCGGATAAAACCGCAGGGCACAGCTAGTTTAAAATATCGTTGAATATGTATTTAAAAAAAAAATTCTTTATTGACAATAGAATACAACATTTTGAAATACTGAAGTCTCTGACTCCCAAACTAGGTAAAACCTGTATGTCAGGAGTCAGCGCCCTCTTCCAGAGAAATTTTTTATTATAATTTTGGTTAATAACTTTCACTTTATTAAAGCTTTTTACATATTTCTCTTGTTTTATTTTAATTAATATTTAATTTAAAACTACCTTCAATTCATCAGCTTCAATATAACCGCTGCCATCTGTATCGTACTCCCGCCATATCTATAAATAGAAAAGTTAATTAGAAACCTGCATTTCAAAGGCTTTATACCTTTGTCATTTAACTAGAGTTAATTTAACTACTTACAGTTTTAATGAAGGAATATATTTTGTTTATATAATACTAGTGGTCTGCCCCGGCTTCGCTCGTGTTACATAATATTTAGTATCCTATGTCCTTCTCCTGGCTCTAAACTACCTCCCTGCCAATTTTCAGCTAAATAGGTTCAGCCGTTCTTGAGTTATAAGTGGAGTAACTAACACGAATTTCTTTTATATATATAGATGTATATAAGGTAATAATGTTCGGTAACAATTCACCTTCGCCTCAGAATACTTAATATGTAAATAGTATAGCTAATGCCTTCGCTTCGCTTTTATACATTATTTTTGTAAAGTAAAAGCCTCTATTTTTTAGGAACCTAGGAACTATTACATACGAAGAGTGGTCTATTCTTCAGTTAATTGATTATTTAAGGCAACGCTAAATACACAAGAGGAACTTTTAAGCTTATTTTGGTAAATCGTAACGACGAAATCTTTATGAAATTTATTATTTACTAAATCCTAACAGAATAATGTTACGAAATAAGCAACAAGTCCGAATATCATTATATAATTCGTCATAACAATCAATATTACCACAGACTAATAATAATAATATTACCTATAGCTTAAAAATGTAACTTTCATAGCAAACTGTTAAAATACGGCCATAAATATGAAGATTTATGTACAAAAACAATAAATATAGTACATAAAACTAAAAAAAAAAGCTTATTAAGGTTAAACTCGTGAAAATTATTGCACTGTCAGTTGTCACCGATCCTTGTTAAGTGTTCAACGTTTGAATAAAATCTGTCTGTTTAGAGTGGGTCAAAATGGACTCTAAAGGAGACGGTTACATAAAAAATACAGGTGAAGGCGTGTTAATACCTTCATAAATTCCACGCTGGATTCCAGAGGATTATCAAACCTGAAGAGTAGGAGGAAATTTTCTTCCATAGGCAGAAGTTGCGCCAACTGTAATAACCAAAGTTCCAGTTAGTTTAAATATTCGACACTTAGGAAATTTCTTTTATCTTGAATTCAGACGTTTGGAAATGGACAAAAGTCTAAATTTACCTACATACTACAGGAAGAAGGTTTTTTAGTAATATACTTAAGTAAAAAAAGTTGAAATAACTTATGAAATTAATTGTACTTTATCAGAATTAAGTGAACTTGCTGGTTTATTATTAGATTATTCAGATTAAAAAACAATAGAGAAAAATTGATACTTATCTATCTATACCATACTTAGTGCCGAATAAATTATAGAGTAGTCTATCATCTATTGTACAGTACGATTCATGAAAGATGGCCACAAATTGGCGGCCGTCTGCGCACGTACACTCATGACGAAAAGACTTAAGACAAAATATTATTTTAATGTTGGTTAAATAATTTGTGTAAACGCTGGTTATGCTAAAAAAAATACTGGTTATGTTTGTGGTCATCTTTCGTGAATCGTACTGTAGAGTCAGACTATTCTTTTTATATTGTGTAGACTGTAGAACATACCTCTCTGATATCAATTTTCCCATCTTGATTGTCATCATACGCTTCCATGAAACATGCCTTCAGCTCCACTAGCATTGAATCAGATACAGCCTGGAACAAAAGACAGTATTTATTAATAACAGAGAGCATGAGGCAGGATTTATTTATGAGTTTTTCACCACTCAGGCATCTGACCGCTATCTGAAGACTAGGTATACGTTCGAATCCCGTAACAAGATCGAAAGCTTTTTCTTTAATTTTTTTAACTAACTTCTAAAAAAGGAAGACGGAGGAGATGCTTCATAACTTTCGAAAAGGTGAACCCATTAAAACAATTTTTTTTGCCGTCCGTCGTGTGGTCCCTATTAAATTTTGTGTAGTTTTAACAATTTCAAAGAGGTTTTTGAATAGTTATCAATATTATTGATACGCATTTCAATGAAAATTAAAAATGAATACATAACAGACGGATTAACACAAATAATTATCTAGCAATCAATCAGTTTCAACTTTCAACTATGGTTTCAACCATCGACGATCATTAGCACTGTATTTTCACAATGTGTATTGATAGGTGAGCACAAATCTGCGAATAAAACTTGACTTGTGAAGTTTTAAATAACTATACTGTTCTTTTTTATGATAGTGTAACATATTCATGAATATTTGGTAAAGTATACGGTCTACTATATGTTACCTATTTTAGATTAACTATTTTAACATTGCAATTGTCAAACGTTCCGATAACGATTCCAACGTTAAAATTATTTCCTCATATACATCATATTTTAATCATTAATGCCTTACTTATGCAGTTAAATATTTGAAAACGCCTGGTATTGATTATTATACACACTAATAGCAGTTTCATAAAGAAGCTTCAATTGTATTCACAGCTTTTAGGAGGAGGAAGGAGAGATATAGCTACTACCTACTACTTTCTACATTTATTTAAATTTTGTCATCTTTAATTTCATCATTTGAATTTTACACTTTCTCAATATTTATTTTTTACATAATTTGTTTTATTATATAAATCAATATCGAGTTAAAATTTGAACTGATTTATGGCTCACTGACTGTTGTTGACTGTTGTAGCTTTTTTCAAGCCTTTGAATAAAAAGGTACATCTACTTAATGTATTTCAACAGGTCCCCCTATTGAATAAGCATATAAGAGTTAGCTTTGTGGACTTTAATATCATTAACATTGGCCTAACAGTCACCAGTAAAATTAAACGTACATTTGTAGAGGATTTCGACGAGGTCAAGAGAGGCGGGCGGAATAATTGCGAAATTTAATTAAATCATTCTACGCTCAACTGTAACATAACCACGATAACTTGCTTTTATTCCAGTTTTATTATTGTTTGACGAAATGTTTTCATAACTGTCCTTAGAATAACGGCAGTATTGTTATTGTTGAATGAAACTTTAGAACGTAAAATGTCAGCGTATCCTCCCACTTTGCTCCCACTTATAGCTTTGTTTTCATCTATTATTCAAATCTACAAATAAATAATATTTTCTCTCTCTCTCTCTCTCTCTTCAGCCTTTTTCCGTCCACTGTTGGACATAGGCCTCTTCTAAGGCACGCCATAGAGCTCAGTCTTCAGCTTTTCGCCGCCATTGAGTACCAGCAAACCTGCGTATATCGTCGCTCCACCTCATGAATAATATTTTATTGGTACCTTACTTTTGTTTTGTTATGCGATGACTCTATATATTAACTTTTACTTTGACATTGAAGAATTGCGTTTAAGCTCGTAATACTATTCCATATCCTCTCGTGCTCCAAACAATAAAAGTATTAAAAATATATGAGGAGTCCCCAAAAAAGGCTAATCCACGTTCGAAGGACGTATTGGTATTGTCTACTCTGATCGTTTTCACGTAAAGTGAGGTATAAAATCGATTCCTAAAATCCCTATATTTTGCGCGTTGCCGCTTCAATTTCAACTTTCTAACATACTCTTTTGTATTGAAAACTTTTATATTGTATATATCGCGAATTGTTCTAGAATAAAACTTTGCAATTCGATCTCGGAAAACTTGCAATTGCTCCACTCTGAGAACAATAGCCGCCTTCCACCGGTAAATGGGAAATAAAGATTTTCTGATTCGTCGGAGAATTGAATATTAAATGGAAAATAACAAGTAATTTCTCTTTTGTTCGCGGAGTGCTAATCAGAGGTTTTAATGCTTATTGTGTCATAGAAATGTATGAGCATAATACGCAATTCAAAGCACAGAAGCGGTAAAATGGATTTTATGGGGAACAGATCGAAGCGTCAGATGCTGTGAGATTTTAAGTACCTATAAAGATATTTTAATTATATTGACTGTCATAAAGTTTTTCTTTAGCTACCGAAATTTACTATGTACAATGTACATACTACATTTGAAGTTGAAATACTGCCTATATCAATGTTATCAATTTTGTGTGAGTAGCGAATTATCCGACAATAACTGGGCCCCTATTTTAATTAATTATAAAGGAAGGACTAGCGGTCCACCCCGGCTTCGCCCGTGGTACATATTTATGTTTTCTCTACATAAGAACCATCCTCGTACTTCAAGGAATATAATAAAAAAGAATTATCGAAATCGGTTCAGCCGTTCACACGTGATGCCGTGACAACGCGAAACGGGTTTCATTTATATACATAACTAGCGGTCCGCCCCGGCTTCGCCCGTGGTACATGTTTACGTTTTCTCTACATAAGAACCATCCTCGTACTTCAAGGAATATAATAAAAAAAGAATTATCGAAATCGGTTCAGCCGTTCTCGAGTTATGCGCTTACCAACACATTTTGCGATTCATTTTTATATATATAAGATTATATAATATATAGATTATGTAAAATAAAACATTGCTATACTTACTGAGCAGTGAGCGAAACATATTGATTCCATATAATCCAATGAAGCAGGCGGAGGAATGTATCATCAAAGCAATCATGTAAAAAATGTAATAAACTTCACAATTGAACATGACGTGAAAAATTTTTAATATTCCCCTTTCACATATCAGAATCGTCAAAATGTATTGAAACATCAAGCATGTATTGAAACGACTCGAATATCGATTTGATATTGAATCGATATCGACTCGACTCGCAATTTCGTGAGCTCGAATCGGCAAGTGCTGCTGATGTAGAATATTACATTTTCTAAATGGCTTTAATCTGGAAAATATAATGTTAAAAGTACGGCCCCTGAAGGCTAAGTGGTAGTTTGTATCTTCAATCGGGAAATTATTGGTGTACGAGGATATTAAGGTTGCGCCAGAACAGTGATTAGAAGAGATAAGTGCATGATATAATTTTATGCATCTATAACATTTTTATAAAATATTAGAGTTAGGTTCTCTCAGTTTTCTTCAAAATTTCTAATGATTATTTAATCGCAATTAAAATTTTGATAGACATCTAGATTTCTTTTTATTATTTTAATCAGAAAGTTACTTTCGCCCTGTTGAAAATAAATTATTTACAAAGGGCCGATTTTTCAATGCTTGGATAAAACTTATCCGTCCAATAAAGTATTACACGATAATATTAAAATGTCACGTAAACTGTCATATACTGGTAGTTTTATACATTATTCGACGTATAAGTTTTATCCAAGCATTGAAAAATCGGCCATAAGACAAATAAATTATTTAGTTACCGTTTTTAGTTCCCGTATCTTACTTTTATAAATAGCTGTTGTTTAATAACTTTAACATTGCTAAAGGAACAAGAACTATTTCCAAGTTAAATGTATCGCTTAGATATCACTGTTACAGCACTAAATAAGTTGCGGTCAATCAGGGTTGCCACTTGCGACGTATTAAACATTTACAAACAAAAAAAGTTTACGAAACAGTAAAAACTACTAAAATTGCTGCACTAAATAAGTTGCGGTCAATCAGGGTTGCCACTTGCGACGTATTAAACATTTACAAACAAAAAAAGTTTACGAAACAGTAAAAACTACTAAAATTGCTCTTTGAATGTCATACGTACGTGATGATGGAAAATCTATATGAACGTAATATTTATTTAAGTTTATTTTGTACTGCGAATCAGCGTGTGATTGATGTCATAAATGTTTTGGTATTGAATTGTTTTCCATATTTCAGCAAGTATAAAAGTATGAGTCGAATTATTTTTACATAAAAGGCAATATGTGTCTGTATTTGATGATGAAATGTATTTTAATAATAGGTTTTATGCAACTAATCAAAGCAGAAAGGACAGAGGGTTATTACGTTCTTAATTAATTAAAAAAAAATGAATTTTAGCAATACTGGCAACCCTATTCCCAACTGGATTTATCCGGCTTTAAACGAGTTATATCTCGCCCTAGTCAGTTGCAACTAGTTGGCCGGAACTAAGAATTTTATTGAAGATGAACAATAAATATCCTACATTGATATTTTAGTACGCATTTGTACTGAACAAATGTAAAAATTACAAATGTTATTTTTTATCCAAAAAAAAGGCTAAATTATTTACAAGATGGAAGAAAATTGTATAAATATTTATTCTTAATAAACATTCAAGCTTTTTAAAAAGTTTATATTTAGTTAATTATATATTACCTACGTAGTTCGAATATGTACCTATTCGCAATGTAGTAAAAAAACGTAAAATATGCTTTCATCTTTTGTAATCAAAATTGTTTATCATTCAATCTTGCTGAAGCTTTTGCAAGTATCTATTTAGTATCTAACTTGATTTCCGCCTGCGGCTTCACCCGCGTTTTCCAAGGAAAACCCGCATAATTCGCCTTCCCGTGGGATTTCCGGGATAAAACCTATCCTATATGTTAATCCAAGTTACCCTCTATATGTGTGCTAAATTTCATTGTAATCGGTTCAGTAGTTTATGCGTGAAAACCATACATACATACATACATAATTACAAACCTTTCCTCTTTATAATATTATAGTAATATAGTATAGATAGTATAGATAATAAGTATGAAGGTATGTAACACAGGGCAAGAAAGGTGTCTCGAACGAAACCTTCGTCATTGGTAAAACTTTTCAAAAGATGCAGCATAGGATTCTTTTATTACACCTAGTAAATGCACCTGATGCACTTTTCACGTTCTAAACTAAATTTTATTCAAAATACCTATCGCCTACTATATACCTTATAATAGGCGCGTTGAGAGTAACATTTCAAGGTTGCATCATGACAATGCCGTCACGTCAAGGCAACACCAGCACGTTAACGTTTTAATCTTGCCAATGAAGTTTCATTTCTGACTCGACACATGCTCTTTTTTAACATACGTTTACGTAACTTACGTTTTGAATGTTATTTTGTTAGTGTTCGAACTACACAAAGCTGACATTGTTTGATCTATCATGTGCTACTGAGTCCCGCTATAAAACTGTCCAGCCATTACTCCAATGCCTGACAGATTTGGCATTATTCCAACATGGCAGTCACGAACACCAGGGAGTTTTAATCTTGTAAAAGTTTAGGATTTATTTTAAAGCTGTAACTTTTATTTTAACATTGTGAAAAGGTTTGAATTTACGTTTAGACGCGTTTGGCGTTTGCGATAGTGATGTTTTTGTTTGCGGATTGCGGTTTAAATAATGTATTTTTTATTGATTTTTTATACTAAACGTGTTCTGCTGCATTGCTATAATATATATAACAATGCAGCTTGCAGTACTTAACGTGGATGGATGATGGGTGCATGGATGGATGGATGGATGAATGGATGGGTGTTTGTTACTTTTACTTAATTATTTATCATACGGCAAAGTATCAGCTACTACAAGTTAACTAGTATGAACTTTAAAGTCGTATACCGTAGAGCTTCTACGCCCTATTTTAAAGCGTCTATCGTAATTAAAAAAAAGCCCATTATTTGATTCTACATTTTTCTCAAATTCTTCAATATACTATATTTAATCTAATTCGATGTTGGGGTTTAGCAGTGAAAGCTAAGCAGACACAATTTCACATATTTTGTAGTATATAGGTACTACACCACATAGCTACTACTAAAGATTTCGTAATACATTTTTACACACAAATAAAATAAAACGACATAATTCTCCTCTGTCTTAACTTCAAAGCATTTTACTTATATAATAGATATTGTCTGTACGTGTCGCCAAATAACTTTGAACAAAAAACCGTCTAACAAATTCCATGGCGGAAGGACTTTCGCCTTAAAAGTTTTGAAAGCTCTATATTTTATTCAAGCTTCCAATTGTCATTTAGCGGGTAAATAATAAAATAGATTTTTGAACAATGTCGTGTTGGAATTGAAAAGTTTGAGGCTTGAAAGTATTTGAATAAATAGAGCTGATGTTTTGGGTATATTTTAATACTAGCTGCGCTTCGCGGTTTCACCCGCGTGGCTCCGCTCCTGTTGGTCTTAGTGTAATGATATATAGCCTATAGCCTTCCTCGATAAATGGCCTATCTAATACCGAAATAATTTTTCAAATCGGACCATTAGCGCGTTCAAACAAACACACAAACTCTTCAGCTTTATAATATTAGTATAGAGGTACTTCAAGAATCAATATCTAATTTCAATGTAGGCAAGTATATATTTTTTAATCTTATATTATTTTATTCAAAACCTTATTTCTGCTTCCTATTAAATATCTCTTTTCTATATGGTTATAACACAGAAGACGATATATTATAGCACGCAACTCTGATGTTCTTGTTTCAAAGACACTTCAAAGACAATTTTTTTACGACATTATCACTTCGTGAATGTCAATTTTATATTCAAAAAGAATTTGAAAAAGGAAGCAGCTGTCATATCTGTATTCAAGTCATGTGTTATGTAATTTCTAAGCCAATAAAGGGCTTGGTTTGGCATCCCGCCAAGTCGCCACAGATAACTGTAACAATTTGAGGTGAAATAATAATAAGGTTAGGGCGAAGTGTGATCAAAATAAGGGTACATTTTAGATTATTGTTTTATTATTTTCCAATAGGTATATTGTAGAAAACGTTATTTTAAAGATTATTTTCTTTCTAACTGTGATAAGACTATTATTTATTATACAGATAATTTAATTCATTAATATGGTTCAGAACTAAAAATCACGCTTAAACTCATGAATTATTGCAGTATTACCACCGATCCTTGATAAGTATGCATAGTTTTTCCGTTTAAAGTGGGTCAAAATCGAGTCTAAAGGAGTCGGTTACAAACATACAAACATACAGGTGAAGCTAATAAAACCAGGTTAATAATCAAGATACATTTTTTGGAATTTTATATTCTATGATATTTATATAGTCAACTAGCAAACCGGGCGAACTCTGTTTCGCCACCAGAGACACCTTTTCTTTGCTATAAACCTCACGCAGCCCGAGACCTTTCCAACGAATGCAAAACCGTGGAAATCGGTTCGTGGCTCGTGCGTTCAGGGGCCTTAGACAAAGTAACAATTACAAAACGATAACGAAGTTAGAAATCGCAAAAATGTATGGGATTGACATTAGATAGACCACGTGATCTAACGCGGCGTATGTCAATCCCATACATTTTTGCGATTTCTAACTTCGTTATCGTTTTGTAATTGTTACTTTGTCTACTGGGCCTGGAGTTATAACTCCAGTTACGCTATAGCGTCAGGAAGGAAAACCCTACTTATTTTTATATAGATATACAATACTTATATTCTTATAAATTTGGTTTGATATAAGTAAAAGCGTGTGTTTATAATAAATAGGTTCACGTAACGAAAACAGTGTTAGTTTTATGCAAGTTCAGATTTCAGCAATTTGCATCTTAAAGCAAGTTGTAACTTTGCTTTTACTAGCGTATGTATTTTACCGAAAACTTTGGCAACTTGCACAACGTAAATATTAAACTTTGTAATTGATGTTCTTACTTACATTATGGTACCTAACTAGAACTGGTGAAACTAATTATTATTGAAATGAAAAAATCTTATATATAAAAATGAATCGCAAAATGTGTTGGTAAGCGCATAACTCGAGAACGGCTGAACCGATTTCGATAATTCTTTTTTTATTATATTCCTTGAAGTACGAGGATGGTTTTTATGTAGAGAAAACGTAAATATTATGTAGCACGAGCGAAGCCGGGGCGGAACGCTAGTACATACAATATATACGCTTATTACTTTGTCACAACAACGACTTTTCGATCACAAAATTATTTCTGGGAATACATACCTATTAACTAAAAAGAAATAACTAAAATATACATTGTAAAAAGTTTAAATCAGGGTACCTATGTGCTAAGGTGATATCGTACAATTTTTAATGTGATTGACATCGGAAACGTTTCCGCTCGAAAAGTAGTTTGTAAACACGATTGTCTTCTATTCCCATCGGAATGTAGGGAATACTTTCCAGAGCAGGCTGATTACCTACTTGTACTAGTAGCTGATAATAATATTCTTGTAGTTACTCAAATAACCGTTACGTATTTTCCGTACATTTCTGTGTAATGTTCCTAAGGTACGCTCGATGTTTTTTTGGTGAAATGCTCACAGTGATTGTGTATTATTATGTACGTTAATGTACGTTATGCCTTCCGATTTATACTTATTAAAATGTTAATAATAATATTATATGTTCATTGTTTTTTAAATGGTTGTCACAACCGCAATAATACGCTTCTTTTTAAAATCAGGCATCTAATCCAAAAGCTGTTCAATAAAATTTGAAAACAGCGAACGTAAATGCTCTACTAGCATCCTCTATCAAACGTCATAAAAGTGGAATTTACGTGAAATAAATCATTATAATTCTGTTTCTACAGTTAACTTTTAAATAAATACAATAATATGACAAACAAACAAACTATAGATAAATACTTGAACGTAGAAATTGTATTTATGTTTTCATTGAGTATTCGCCGATAATTGTTGGTACAGCTCAATGGAGTCACGGTTTCATGAACAATAAACCCTTAAGGCTGTGTTTACAAGATATTTATTTATTAAATACATATATTTTTTGAACTTTAAACTTGCCTGGAAGATATTGCTTATTAGCAAGGGCGCCTCTATGCATTAAGAATTTTCGATAGGTACTTTTTATTTATTGTTCTGGGTGGGTTTCAACAATAAAGTGTTTGAATAATACATAATACATAATACTTATTAAACACCAAAGAAGTCGACAAATTACAAAAATATTTCATTTTTATAAAATTAGTTCAGGTTAAATGGTAATTTGAATCTATTATATATTTATAGGTACTAAGTCACTGAATAATAAAAGTAATGTTTTGGGAATTGCCATAAAAGAAACAGAAGAAGAAGAAGAAGATAAAATAATATTATAAGTAAGCGACTTTTCCTGGTAACCAGTATTGTCTAAGTATGTGGTGGTATGTGTGTGTGTAATTAAAATAATGCAAGGTGCTTTTAGATCATTAATAAATGTGAATAATGTTATCAACATTTTACGTTAAATTACATGGAATAATTAGCATTTAATTTTGATATCCGCGAAGTTCATGAGTATCACTTGAAGGTCTGTTACTTATATTGTTAAGTTACTACCAATGTAAGTATTGTTTTGTCTTAAGTATTTTGTTTTTTGAAGACATTAAATAGTTCTCTTTTATAAGTGCTGTATTGTTAGAAGAAAAAAGAGTAGTGTTATCCAGAAATTCGTCCCAAATTTTGGTTTATTTGCGGTAAAGTTTTTATTATTTTGTATTTTATTATAGCGACAAAAGAGGGTCATTTTATTTCACTATTAGTTTTGTTTGTTATGAAAAGTCTGATGGTAAATTAGAGATAATGTTACCCAAATCACAGAATAGTTAGTACAGGCCCAAATTATATTTATTCTATTTTCTAAATAATTCCTTCCATAATACCTACTCCCAAGAAAAGAGATATTTTCACAAGTAGGCTAACTGTAGCTACATTTCGTTTATAAATAATTATATTGTTTGTATTTTTCTTTTACCTTCTAATGTACAATGAAGTATGTTTTATTTATTATTCACATCCACGTTTCATTTCAAAGAGACTTGGAAAGACAGTATTTTATTAAATGTTTAATGTGTTTGTTATGTGCTTGTAAACGAAGAAATAAATTAAATAAAAATTCCTTTGGACACCGCGACTTTGAAAATCCTTGATACAATTTTATCTGTCACAAAAATAAATTGGGTAAATAACAATGAAAACTCTATTATTTTCTTGTTTGGATTTGAAATTGAATATTAATTTAAATCAACAAAGAGCTATAGAAAACGTTGGCTGTGAAAACGTCGAGAAAAATTAACAACAAATAAATAAGTTTTATTGAGTCGTGTCTTTCCACCGACGTCAAACAATGTTGTTTTTGGGTTTGTTACCTCATTGTCACCGACATCGACAGAGTGAATCGATTTTGATGATTATTTTTTCATTTGAAAGCTTGTGCCCTCCGTGTGAACCATTTAAATTTGGTCAAGGCATTTTATATTTTTGTTAAAAATTCCTATAAAACTGAAGAGACTTGTATGTTTGTTTGCTTTAACGTGCTTCTCTTAACTACGGAAAAATTATTTTGCTGTTAGATAGTCCATATATCAAGGAAGGCTATAGGCTATAATATCATCACGCTTAGACTAATAGGAGCGGAGCAATGCGGGTAGAACCGCGGGGCACAGCTAGTATTACATAATATACAATGTAGACAAATCTTTAGATGAATCACAATAGATAAGTGAAGATAATGTCTGTTTGTTATCACGCTGTATAAGAATCTGTCACGTATTGTTTATCGAATCGACAGTACTGAGAAAACAGCGAAAATATTTGTGTGATTATTTATATTAATACTTATTTACTCTTATTTGTATAAGAATTGAACAGATCAGAGAATATTCAAAGGTCAGTATAATAGAGTAAGGTCATGGTTTTAATTTATCAAGACGAATTAAGAAATATGAAAGGAAGTTACTTATAGATAATGGATGATAAAGATAATAATGGTTTTAACATAAGATAGTGTGCAGTCAGTTTTTTTTTGCATTAGAAAAACTATTTTTTTATGCGTACTGAAGTAATATTGTATGGCTGCTCTCTTTTTCTTTACACAACGTATTATTACTAATAAATACTGTAGGTATACTTTGTTCTCCATAAACAGTAGCTAACTAAGATATATGCAGGCTCATCATCTTTACTTTTTTTTAAAGTTCTGTTTTAAAAATTATTTTCATTTTTTTTCAGATGAAGTCCCTCATACTATTTTTGGTTTTTTCGGTGGTATCCCTTAGCAACGGTGCAGCTGTGAAATCTCAGCCTAGATACAATCTGACTGTGGGCTATGTTGCGGCGTATGACAGACTATTGTATAGGTAAATAGTAATCTTACTTTACAATTAGAAACGAAAAAATAATAAATAATACTATACTATGATTTCACTTAGGAAAAATGTGGCTTTTTGTTGGTAATTAATTAATGTTTCAAAGCTTTTTTCGTCTTGACAAAAATATGCTTCCTCTCGGCTCTTTATAATACTAGTAAAGATCAGAACAGTGACTCTTTACTGAAGAATGTAAGGTAGATAGAGATAAATGATAATTGAGTTGTAAATATATTTTTCCTAATCTGAAACGAAATATATTGGAAAATACCTGTTTTACTTAATCCCTACAACAACACAAAACAAAGAAAATAGTCGATAAGAATGTTTATCTTATATAGTTTAAAATAACTTTTTTTTAATACTGTTCAGCCCTAATAAAACACAAAGTTGACAACCCTAATAGTTACCGCGAACATTCATTCAACACGGATCTCTTACTTGGACTAATGCACTCGACCATTTCAATTTGAGGTTACATGGAGTATCATCGATTGCATTCATTACGACTGAATTGAAATGGTTTTACAGACTAATTGTACGTTTATATTTGCATTGATTTATTATTATATTTAAGTATTTTCCAAGTTACCTATATAAAATGTTCTAATATTATTATAATCATGTTTTAATTCATGACCACATCTTTCTACTCATGTGTTCATGAAATGGTTAGACCAATTATTGTAATACGACAATTTATTGTTTATAACAATAATTTGTCTTAATATTGTTAAGTTTGATTGTTAGTACGTTACGGTTTTACACAAAAACTTTTCAATAGATGTTACAAATTAGGTATATTATTTTATAGGTAGCATTAGTGAGCAAAAAAAATATAATTACTGAAAAACATAATTTACCTAGTAATTTAATGCAGTTTAAAGTGTGAAACCCAGTTGAATAAAGACAAAGAAGAAAGTTTATTCTTCTTTCTGTTCTATTCAAAAAGGTTTAACATACATTACCCATTAATTAAATCATTTATTCATACACAAGTATCTGTTAGAGTGGATTGAATTGTTTTGGGAATAGACTGCGAACAATTTCGAGAACATTTTCTGAGAGTGGTTAGTCTCTTGTGTGTAACTTGTAAGCTTATGCATTACAGATTACTGTTACATTTGAATTTAGCATGTAGATACATTTTTAATGAGCGCTAAAATTTTGTTAGAAATCTATACTAATATTATAAAGCTGAAGAGCTTGTTTGTTTGAACGCGCTAATCTCGGGAACTACTGGTCCGATTTGAAAAAATATTTCGGTGTTAGATAGCCCATTTAACGAGGAAGGTTATAGGCTATATATATCATCACGCTAAGACCAACAGGAGCGGAGCAATGCGGGTAAAACCACGGGGCAAAGCTAGTAAATAAATAATTTTAACGACCGTCGCAATGAAAATTTAATAATAAAATAAGTTTACTTGAATTCGCTACAATTATATTATAGTTGTAGCAATATTATAAGTTTACATGTATACAGTGTGGAAATTTTCGATGTGCCCTGGAGGGAAAGTACTTGAAATACTGGAGACAGCGAATTTAGTTGAAAGGAAACATTCCTATATTTTTCAAAAGAAATAGAACTGCATTCAAAGATTTTCGAAAATTCACTTGCTTCGACCGGGAATCGAACAAACTGATAATGGAAAAAAATTGAAATTTGTTATTGAATTGGACACAAATTCTTTGAAGCTTTAATAAAAAATGTGCAGAAATAAATGTTTAAATCGAATAATTGTTATTCCAGACAATATCTTCAAAAACTACCAATACCGAACGCGATCCAGTACCAGGACTTCATGTTTCGAGGGAACTACGGCACCCGAATATCTGCTGTGACCGCGCACGAGATCGGTTACAGTCAATACGCGTCAGCGTGGATCGTGGCCGGCGGCGTGGGTTATAATTACGTGACCGTGCGGTTACAGACCGCGAGAGGAGGCGGCTTCAATTTTGTTGTTGATGTATGGGGATATTAATTGTGGAAATAAAAGTGTATTAATGTCACAAATGTTGCCTTATTTTTACGAATCAAGCATTGGAATAACATACAAAAGGTCACAAGCTTGAACTATACAAAAATTAAAGAAAAATGTCTTGTTACTTTTGTAATTAATATGTAGATATTATCATTAAATAACTTATAATAATCATTATCTATAAAAAATACTATTATAGTTATAAGACTCGTATATCTGCTGTGACCGCGCACGAGATCGGTTACAGTCAATACGCTTCAGCGTGGATCGTGGCCGGCGGCGTGGGTTATAATTACGTGACCGTGCGGTTACAGACCGCGAGAGGAGGCGGCTTCAATTTTGTTGTTGATGTATGGGGATATTGATGAAATAAAACCGTATTTAATGTAAAAATCTGGTTATTTCTGTTGTGGCAAATCTTGATATAGCATAAAAATAATCCAACAAATAATAAATATTCTGTTTATAGCAATATTATGAGAGATAAAACGTTTCACGTATGTTCTAATACATAAACTTGATTCTTTTTTACATATATCACTTTAAAACTAAACAACTTTTAAGTTAGTTATAAGACACTGTGATCGAGATTGGATTACCCACCAATTCACTGTTATTTAACTATTCTACCTTTAAAAATTGTTACTTTAAAAAACTGCATTTCTTTATAAACTCCACGTCCATGTTTAATAAATTTTCCAAGAAGTTCACTTTTCCCATTTAAACTGAAAATAACTGGACGTCAAGATACTTTAAAAATTCGCTAAAATATTAACAAACAAGACTCTTAGAATTTCGAAGCTATTATGACGATACTTGCCAAGTTCACAGTTAATGAAGGACTCCAATTTGAGTGCAGTTCATCGAATATTCGTGAAGAACTTAACTACGTTCTTAATTTGTTTTTTATTCGACTGTTGATTGGTTGATATACTTATGCTGAATTTTTTAAAGTACAGCATTAACTAATATTCACGATCGCTGTGCAAAGAGACGGATGTTTTTATAATATTTGCTAAAAAATACCTACTAAAAAAATTATTTGTAAAAAGGTTACATATAAAAGTAAACTAAGAAATACTTCATTTTTAGATTTTTGCCTTTGGAAATGCTGTAAATTCATTGCAAAATTATCTCACCCATCGGAAAGCTATTTGTAAATAACGATACCAGACCCCCATTAGATTAGTTTATCAAATAATTGAATCGTGACAACAATACTAAGCTTAACGTCCCTTACACAAGACAAATCTACAAAAAATACACTTCTGTTACGTTTCAAGGCAAAATAAAAGCAATTTTTTACTTTCCCAAAGGTCACAGACTAAAAAAATTGTTTACTCAACTGTACAATATCTAAATCGCAGTAATTGCGAGGTTAGCACTGGTTAGCACAATCAAAAAAAAAGAAAAAAAAAGTTTAATTGACATGTATATTGGCTTGGCGCCAAAACAAGGCTAGTGCCAAATGTGAAACAAAAAGATCAGTCACTTGCCACAATCGTATAGAAAAAGTTGTCTATGGGTCTGTTTGTTTTTTTCAGGTTGGATGGATTAACCTTGTAAGTAACGTGGAATAAATTTGTTTGAAGGACTAATGTTGGAAATGGGAACCATCGGTAAATAAGGTTTTAGTCGACTTTGACTAGACTAACGCCCGAACTTCAAAATAATAATAGACACAAACATTCAAATTTATCATGTACCTAGGTATATACCTAAATATTCATATCTTAGATATGAAAACAAGATCAAATGAGAACATTAATAAAAACAAGGACATATGAATTCATTTGAAATCGCGTTATTTGACAAAAGCTGATTTCTTTGAACTCGTTGGTTCGTTGAATTTTGGCATAAAATCTAAAAGGTTAGGAAAAAATTCAATGAATTTTCAATATTGGTATTTATAATTGGAAACATTCTAACAATTTTATTATGGCGATCCGAATCAAATTCATTTGATATTTTTAAATTAAAATAAATTATGTAATCTATTATGTAGTTTAGCTTTCATTTAATACAATTAGTGAAACACATTATTTGAGATAACCTGTCTCAACCATGGCACTTGAATATACAATGAATTTGAAACTATTTACTTTTCATAATTTACCCGCGTAAATAAAACCTTCGCGAAAAACCACCTTTGCTTTCGAGTCAGCAAAAATGCTATGTTGTATTTTGCTTTTCAATTTTCATATTTACTGTTTATTCAATACGGAAGCTAATTGTCTGCAGTATCACTTCTATAAATGTGACGATACCGTTCAGAGACCAATTTGGTACTCAGAGATCAGCAATGGTTGCGAATTTTCGATAATGGTTAGAACTTAGACGTGAACTAATTCGGAATGCTGGAAACATTATGGTCGTCAACACCAGGAGATAGTAATTTATAATGCATACAAACGCACCTAAGAAAGTAATTTTTTGTTTTATAATATAAGCAGAATATAATATAGTGGCTATCGTTTTCTTTAGTGTCGGCACAGAATAATAATACTAGTAGCTGTGTCGGTAACGATATTATGGACGACATCATTATCAATTAAATCATCCAACTTATGATATTTATATTAAGGAATATTAATATCATAATAAATATCAAAGTGTGTTCGTATGTTTGTCCTCAAGTAACGTCGCAACGGAGCAATTTTCTGACACGATTTTCGTGTGGGGTTTTATGACAAAGGCAAAACCGCGGCTACTACTTACACTAAAATTTAAATATTTACTCCCCTAAGAAATGAAATTTTAAATTTCTTACACACTACGTATTCAAAAAAATCTTCGGCAGCAGCAAGTCACTATCTACTTTCACCAACATATAAATTCTGGAAAATTCTTCAAATACCTTTGGGTATAGCTGAAAATGTTGTCTCAGCAACTCGATATTACAGTTTGTGCAATTTTTTTGGAAATAAACGGTCCACTAGCGAGGATTTTATTAAATCTTGTGATAAACGGCGTAATAAAATTCGCTTGAATACAGCGTGGGACTGAAAACTTTTATATGAGAATTGTTTACTGGGTTCATGGAATTGTTATTCTCAGTACATGCTAATGTAAATAAGAATAAAGTGATGCTATTCTCTTGTCTATTCCGAGAATTGTAAACGTTATTTTTCATTGCCAATGGAAATGACGTTATATTGAACTGCATATAGGATGATATAGGTAAATTATATTTTTAAGGGGTTTTTAGATTTTGGTCGAATATGCTAGTCTGGAATTAAAGGGGAAAAAGTAATTTCATTTTAATTGGAATTAATCCCTACTTATAATATGCGAAAGTAACTCTGTCTGTCTGTCTGTCTGTTACGCTTTCCCGCTTAAACATCTCAACCGATTTTGATGAAATTTGGCACAGACAATCTTCAGACCCTGAGAAAGAACATAGGCTACCTTTTAACAAAACACCACGCGGGCGAAGCCGCGGGCGGAAGCTAGTTATTCATAAAAATGATCAGCACAAAACTTTACTCTTCTGAAAGCGCTTATTCGCTATAGAATTGATAATAACATAAGATGTAGGTACTTAAACGTAGAAAACTGTGTCCCCATAACAATGACGAATTAGTCATTTATAAGAAAAATAATCTAGTTGTTAACAAGAACCAAAATACGACTAGTATAATATTTTATAATCTGTGATACGACATAATTATAATTCCTTACAAATTGGAAAACACATATATTCATTGATTTACAGAACCAATTATCTTAATGGCTAATATTCCCAAATTACTTTATGATACCATTTTAATGACCTGCTCAATCATATCTGACACAGTCGAACAATGCGCGCCATAACAATATCGTTTTTTCTCTTTTTCTTAACTATATTTATAGTTAATGGTAGTAAATATTTTGGTGATAAGTTCAAGTATAATAAGAAATTGTACCACGAGGAGAAGAAGGAAGGTAAAGCGTTGAGAAAGCTTTTGAAGCATGAGGCAAAAGCACGTTATATTCAGGAGAGGATGGCTCCATATTCCATATTCAGTGGTGATCAGTGCCCTTCTGGGTTTGTGAGGATTGAGGGCAGGTGTGTTCCTATTGACTACTAGTTATGTGACCCGGTTCGGCCTGGATTAATGTTTTGTTTCATTTTTTTTAATTTATACAGTTACGGGAGTTGTTTAGAAACGTTTTAGAAATAAATGTTTTGATTATTAGTTATTTTCATTTATTTGGTGAAATTTAATGTGTAGAATACCATTGTATATCTAATTGTTTTGTGAAGGAGTTACCTATGCGACACTTTTAGCTTTTGTTTGATAAGTAGGTAAGGCATTGGAATAGTGTCCATCATGAGGTGGAATTATTTTCCTTCCTTCTTATAAATTTCAGACAAATAAGTATTTTATTAAATTGTTATGAAAGAAAGAAAGAAAGAAAATAAATTATAGTTATGTAAGAATACGCTACAATACTATTAGTACGTTACGACATGCTCCTACGTAACAGCAGCAAGTTATTTTAAATCTTTGTTGTTGTCTGTGTGACTATAAATAACGTAGATATTTATTTAAAGCCGATAAATTTTGTTTACGCTTTTGCTGTAATAAAAAAATGAAATGACAAACATTCTGAATTATTCTAAATTGAGAGAAAAATTATTGAAAATTAAGTCTTATTGTTATTTAATGTGTTTCATATAAATCGCTATCAATGCTACATTAAAACAAAACCACAACCATTATAACTAAATCACTTGATTTTTGAAAAAAAAAAATCATTTCGATACAATCAGTACCTACCTAACAACGTCAAAATCATGTCAAAATGAAGAAAACATGTCTCATCATAATTTTGACAGTTCTACACATAGCTCTGTCTCTTTCTATTAACAATATGGATACAAGAGGAAAGGAGATACAAGATAGCATAAATAAAGGGAGTGAAAGAAAGGAATGGTTAAGGAGTTTTCCAGAATGGGCGTCTTTTGCAGCATTTGGGATTAACGGTTGTGCGAGTGGTACTACGCGGATAAATGGGATGTGCGTTCATATTGTTTAAATGTGTGGCAATAAGTGACAATGCGTTTGGCAGTATAATATCAAGTAATATAGTGGTATGTAGTTTAGTGTTTGTTTATTGTGAAATAAAGAGGATTAAAATGAATTTGACATGTTTTTTTTCACATATTGTGGTTGGTGTCTTTTAAACTTTTTTGTATTTTTAGTGTTTTAACATAAATAATGAAACCTATTTACTTACATACCCGAGTGTATTTTTCAATAGAGTTTAGTTTCTTATTTTTACATAGTTTTTTTAATACCTAATATTTCAGTCTTTAAACAATGATTTCAAATATGGGCGTTTATAAAGAATAACATAAATATTAAATGACTACATTATGTATGTAATGAAAAATTAATGTCCAAGTGTGACGGATTAATTGTGTTCGAATGTTAACGACATGTCATTAACTAACCGAACCGCAAAGTGGAAATTTAATGGACATTTCAATATTTTATTGGAATTATTTTTTTTACAAGTGCTTTTGTATTTTGTACCAGTAATATTAAGGCTCTATAAAGTTTGTTCATCTGTAACAAGGCTTATGTGGTCGTTTCGTTTAGTGGGTGCAAACTTGTAGACTAAAAATTTGATTTAATACTTCAGTTATTTGTTTTATAAATTACAAGAAGGTGTACTAAATTTAGCTCAAAATAAAAGCCTTTATAACTTACTAGTGGTCCGCCTCGGCTTCGCCCGTGGTACATATTTCGCAATAAAAGGTAGCCTATGTCCTTTCTCGGGTATCAAAATATCTCCATACCAAATTTCATGCAAATTGGTTTAGTAGTTTAGGCGTGATTGAGTAACAGACAGACAGACAGAGTTACTTTCGCATTTATAATATAAGTATGGATTTAAAAACTTGAAGCCATACCAAATCCCAATCGCATTTGTTTTAATTTTATTAAATTTGTTTATAATATGTAGGTATCATGCTGCAAAAAAATCATACTGAAATGACATCGTAAATGTAAAATTACTTACATCAGGGCTGATATCTGTGAAATTCGCGCTAGAAACGAATTCCTTCAGAAAACCATCCAGCTCCGTGCCTTCTATATATCCGTTACCTGAAACGAAATATTTCATTAATAAAAAAAGAGCATGTATGCCGAGCAAACGTGTCAGAAGTGAAACTTCATTGGCAAGATTCAAAGATGCAAAAATCGTCACCTTACTTGACGTGACAGTATTGCCATGACGCGACCTTAAAGTCTAAACAAGCTTCACTTCAAAAGTATAATTATCTTGATAAATGAAACGAGAGCAAAAGCATGAAATTATCAATTTGTCAGTTTCATATTCAGCCAGGTATAAATAAATATGGTAGATTTTATAATAATAGAATTTATATTTTTTAAAACAATAAATACTAAGTCGCTTCCTCAATACTCACAATCTCCTTAATCCTTTTCAAT
>CAJQZN010041754.1:37443-76807 GCA_907164685.1 Colias eurytheme | reverse complement strand
GGCTGCCGAGTAGGTATACCTACTCGGCAGCCGCGATACACGCGACATGCGCTACACAAACCAAAAAGTTTGAGACGATGTAATAAAAGTTTCACTTTAAAAATGATCAATTTAAGCTGCATAAGATCAGCTAGTCAGTCCTTACTCCAAATTGTTTCGTCTACTATTTTGAGCTCTAACTCGAATATAAATGTTATATGAATAAAATCCAATTCAGGACAATTTGATGCAAATATTGTTAAAGAAACAGATTCCATTTTGATGTCTCCAAGATCCAACATAGCGACATTTTATCCAGTTCAAATTGAAAACGCGAGTTTCGTAACATAATATTTGTATGTGTATTCATTTTGCAGCGTAAATCTCTTTTCATTTCGTATCCCATTTGGCTTCTAACATTTTCTAACAGGAATAAATATGTTATTATAAATTTAAAATGTGAATCGGTCCCCTGAAACTCTTTATTTAACTTGTAACTTAATGGTTTCTACTCAATTAAGAAATTGGATAAGGCCTTAATATTTCAAAAAAAAAAGTTTTTTTTTAAGTTATTGAAATCCAATCTGTTCCAAGAACATCCTAAGTTTGATAAATTGCCTAATTTCGCTGTCCACAAGTCAAATTTCAGGGACAGATATTTGAAGAAAAAACGTTGATTGACGATGCGTGTCAAATTTCTAGCTGTTCATTTATCTTCCCTTTTTGTTTATTTAAAAGGCTTTCATAGCATGGTTTTAAGTCAATCTATATCCTAATAATATTACAAAATATGCGAAAGTTCGTGAGGATGGATGTTTGTTACTCTTTCACGCAAATACTACTGAACCGATTACAATGTAATATGATATGTAGGTAGCTGAAGACCCAGAATAAGACATAGGCTGCTTCTTATCCCGGAAATCCCACATCTTTTAGAATTTTCTTAAACATTACTTATAGACTATAGTAGGATTGTCGTAGCAAACGAAAATGTATGAAATGAAAGAAAGATGCCTTCATAGCGTAACTAGAAAACCGTATCTTTCTGTTTATGAATGTTTTATAAGCATACACAATGTAACGTCTTGCTTGGAGCAAATAGGAACAAAATGTGTTAGGCTGAGAGCTGGTTACTAACATTCTGAATACTTCTAATACTTATAAAAAAAGAGCGTATGTGCCGAGCACACGTGTCAGAAGTGAAACTTCTTTAGCAAGTTTCAAAGATGCCAAAATTGTCGCCTTACTTCATGTCGTGACGCTATTCCCCATAATCTTGAAATTTAACTTGAAAATTTAACTTCAAGAACCAAAGTTCGTATGGATGATATCTATAAAGAAAAACTATACCCTGGGTAGAGTTACTTAACCGTAGATCTTATGCACACTTAGACGGACTACAGGGTAATATATTTTTTATATGAGTATTTTGCGAGAAAAAGCGTGTTTTATGCGTTCAGTGTCAGGAATCTCGTTTCTATATTAAATATGTACTAGCTTTATACCAGTTGAACCGGGATAAAACAGCCATTTTTATCGTACAGATGATGTTTTCGGATGGTAAATATATTTTTTAACTCGATCTTCGATAAAAAAGCTAATCTATCTTGCCCTTTATAATATTTGTTTCGACACCTAGGTGTGTACATGCCTTGTGTGTGTGTTAGGCGATCGTAAATATTGTAATCAAAATAACAATTGGCTCTTAGATTATGTACACCTAGATAGAATGCAAATAGGTAAAAGTTTTAATAGTACCTACATTCGTTTTGTGACGGACAACAATACCTATTGTACATAATGTTTCTCCCAGATGTGAGACGTTTTGCCTAGTTCAAAGAAAATATGCAGAATTTTTAGCTTAGTTATCAACGGATTTCGGGCTTTTGTTCGGAAAAATTCATTCACATAGTCATAGGTTTCTTTGCGTTTATTTACTCATGGACTTCATCATTTGTAGGCACTGTTACAGAATGATATAGTATTTAGTATAGTACCTTTTGTGATATATGCATGAGTTTATAGTAAGGATGTTTGGTATTGGTGAAGATAAACAAAATAAAAAAAAGTTTTAATTTAAGATGTGCCTAGCAGCTCCATTTGATGTGAAGGATTGAAATGAAAGATCGATTATTGAAATAACAAGGAAATAACACACACATGAACACACATTTATTTATTTATTTAAATTAAATACACACAACAGGTCACGATTCACGATCTTGCCGGACCCATAGGCGACATATCAATTTCGGGAGCAGATCGCAACCCAACAAAATGTGTACAATTACTACTATAATGAGATACAGCTTTTATACGGTCTGTAAATTGTAATAAGTGAAAACATATCGGATAAAAATGTTAAATTCAAATATAATGTATCACCCCTAAGGGACAGACAAAAAATAAACAGCCGCTTCCTAAAATTATCGCAACCGTACGAATCAATACACAATTCTAAAAACATGAAAATAATTTAAACAAATCCCTACCGTTTATATTTCACTGATTTATATACGTTTATTAAACCATGTATTCATTTGTTTACAATAAACAACTCAAAGCAATGATTGGAATGCATTAGAACTGTAATATCCGTTTTCAAACAATTAATGTAAGCATAGTTATTCGATAATCTATTACGTAAACATGTTAATCCATAGTTATACCAGGGATAATATACAGGGTGTCCCACCGTCGGTATTCTAAGCTCAATGGATGTTATAGTTTTGCATACGCTGAGTACGTAAAAAATACTTATAAAATTCCAGATGCATTTTTTTTTTCAAATAAATGAATTCTTAAAACTCTTTGTGTACATCCCTAACAAGCAATTCGCCCATTTTTGCCACCCGCACGTGAGCTATCGTTTAAGATTATGTTTTCATAGACAAAATGCGCACATTAGCGAATCGTTATATATGCCGGCTGTGCGAAGCTAGAGAAGATCTATTTATTACGTGATCAGTGTATGCAAAACTACAAGTCCCTTCGCGCTTAGTATACCAATAGTGGGACACCTGAATATAGCTTATACCTATTATAAGGTCTGTCAGTCTGTGTAAGGTCTACTTCTGTACCTGTTTTTATGTGTATTCTTTCGAGGCTAAATGTGGGCTAAACCGTTGCTAAATTAAAGTAAATACAGAATTACAAAAATAAGAGTGGTACAAGTAATTCCATGTATAGAGGGCGGTCTTATCGCTGTTAGCGATTTCTGCTAGGCAACAGAATGCAAAAGGATTATATTTATTGTGGCGGTACATTACAAGTCTATTTTTGCTTATATAATATATAAATAATTATGCCATAAATAATTGAATGTTTGTAATAAAAGTAAATGAAGACTAGCGTAATATGAAGGTAGACGTACGTTTTACTCCAAAAATTAATTCCGAATGCGCAAATAAAACTGCGAGGTTCACCTAGTTGTTTTTCAAATCTAAGTAGATCGATATGAAATGTAATTCTGGACAAGATTAGAGGTTCTTGTTCATTTTACACATGTTTGTACATCTAGGGTTTCTAAATTATTAGTACTAAGTTTCGTCGTAATAGCTGTTAGGGATTAAAACAAAACATTATGTGATTTGACAATCCACTTGTAGAGGTTACTGTTCAAACTAAAATATTTATTGAAGTGGAACTTATTTAGGCGCGTTGAGAGTAAAATTTCAAGGACGCGTAATCGATATACCGTCACGTCATGGAGTAAAGCGATGATTTTAGTATTATTAAATCTTGATAGAAGTTTCACTACTGCACACATGCTTTTTTCGTTAAACATAGACAAATGGATTAAATAATGGAGCAAGAGCTGCAGTTTTGCCATAATTCCGCGCAAATGATATTGTTTTAGAAATTAGTTAATTAACTGCTAATTAAATTTAATGTTCAAGTTTCCAATATCAAGGTATGTGTATCTATATTTATTACAGCTAACTACATAAAGGTGTATAACAGGAAGTCCATATTTTTATAGTCAGATGACACCTTTCTTCGCGTAAAAAGAGCGTCGAATATTTGCATATATTTCATTCAACGAACTATTTATATGTTTTCGAAATTGGCAACACTGCTACACGTACGTCGTACGTGCCTTGCGTGACGTATTTGCATATCCAAGGTATGCGAATGCAATGTTTATTTAAAACAAATAAATAAAAAAAGCGTATGTTTATGTTATTTGTAGAGGTTTTCAAACATAAAAATAAAATAATAGAGACCAAGACAGATGATCAAAATGCAGTTATTATTTCAGAGAAAGAAATATAGGTTACACTCGAGTTTTGCAACAATTAAAACAAATTAACAAATAACATTTTATACTTAAAAATTGTTCAAAATTACTTTTATAAGATACCTGTTTCTTAACGTTAAGAATCATAGCAGTTTTTGGTTTTATTATTCAGCTCGTAACAGACTTACTTACCTATATTCAAGGTGACACTTTTAGTATTACACTTTTGCATAAACCTTTTCGCAAGAAAGGTCGGCTGATATATGTGCCCCATATACGCTAAGACAACATGTAAAATATGAGTATGTATTTAATTAAAAAACAAACTTGCAAGTTCACGGTAGACACACAAAAGGTAATGCTATTACATTATAAATTCTCTGCCAAATATTCAGGCAAAGACGAAAAAACATTAAAAGGAAATTCGCTCGTTTAATTTTTGCGGAATCCTTTATCATATTTCAGAAAAGACTGAAAATAATGAGACATTTTCGAGTAACATTTTTAAAGTTACAACCCAATTACTCGAGCTTCAAGTTAAAAGTGTTTTTAGTTGTACAACGTTATTACAGCTTTAGAAAGGATGATGATTTACTTTAGAGGTTAAAATTAAGATATATACGGAGAGAATTTTGAGTACCTTTCTCAGCTTATTATGTCTTAGCTTCCAAGAATTTGTCCTAATTTCCGGTACTATAAGGTGGTTTAATAATACAGGATATATTTTTTATGGAACATTGATATTTGCCTAGGTTACATGTTTCTATATAATGAAACAAACTATGATTATATAGTTATATAATAATATATAGATTATCATAGTTTGTTTCATTCATTAGGTATATTATGTATATATGTATATATATCTATGCAATTATTTCTAGCTTATGATTTGGCCATCTACGCACATGAAAAATTCACTGTGTATAATTAATAGTTATAATATAAGGAGTGAAGTTCACACAGATTCTATAAAAGAAGAAAGAATCAATGCACGAAATCCAATAATAAATCATATTCAGGCTAGACTTTCATAAAATTATCTTAATTCAAATTTAAAGTTAGTCAAAATCACACGGACCATTTATTTGTCCAATAACTGGAATCATACCTCTTTGGACTTAAGACGCTATCTATATCTAGCAACCACGCGGCAACACAAATAAATATGTAAATAACAGATTACAAACCAACGAACAAAGGTTGGATAAATAATGACGTCAAAGGATTGTAAATAACTCGCAAATCCCATCGGGATCTTCAGTTTGATTCTAAACATCCCACGCTTCAAGGAATCAAGCTCATTTGATACTATTGTTCAGCCCACACGATTATTTCATAGTATATTTGTTTATTATTCAAATGGTGTGTGTGGATCAGGCTTCTTACGGTGCATTTACATCAAACGATCGAATGCTCATTCTAACCCCACTATGTCAAATTCTTGTAGTGAAAACAGGCGTAGAGCATTCTTTCGTTGTTCTTAGTGCGTTCGAAAAGATTCTATACAATGTTTTAATATTGAACAACGCTGAATACGAGTTTTCGTTTACACTAAAAGATCACGAACGAATGCTCTTGCTCTAGCTATGTTCGTTTGGTGTAAATGCGCCGTAACAAGAATATAATATGTATGTTTATGAAGATATGTTTAGTATAGTCTTTTGCGTAAGAATAGTGTATAGTGCCAGCAATCAGGGAAAATTATTATTTTCATGCTTATCTCTAATGATGACTTTTATTTCTTTTTCTTATTGTACAGTCGGATTTATGGATTTATATGGCGTTTTATATGGCTTCTATATGATAGAGAATATCATCATAAAACATGCATTATATTATCTGTGCTTTTAAATTATTGTTTATTTAAATATAATAGTGTCATTTTACTGTAAATTGTAAATTTATATGTAAGTAATTTGTGGACAGGAGCGTCGCATAATTTAATTTTCCACAGAATCGTGCTAATGAAAAATATGATACTGCAATATGCATATTGGACCAGAATATGCTTTTGGAATAATCTTCTTATATATAAAATTCTCGTGTCACAATGTTAGTCTGCATACCTACTCCTCCGAAACGGGTGGACCGATTCTCATGAAATTTTCTGTGCATATCGGGTAAGTCTGAGAATCGGCCAACATCTATTTTTCATATGTACCACGGGCGAAGCCGGGGCGGGCCGCTAGTCTTATATATAAAATTCTCGTGTCACAATATTAGTCTGCATACTCCTCCGAAACGGGTGGACCGATTTTCATGAAATTTTCTGTGCATATCGGGTAAGTCTGAGAATCGGCCAACATCTATTTTTCATATGTACCACGGGCGAAGCCGGGGCGGACCGCTAGTACATTAATTACTACATTAATTTACAAAAAAGAAGTATTTCTATAGCTCATGTGTTATTCTATATTACTGTAAAGTTTCATCAAAATCTGTGCGGTTAGCGGTAGTTTTTTTCGTGAAAGAGTAACAACCATAATATATTTATTCGCCGTAATCTGGTTAAATCAACGTTGATTTAACTAGCACCTCTCAACGTCCAACTAGTTAGCGGATTGTCATAGACCTTTGAACAGAGCGGATTTAGTCATTCAATGAAATGTCGTCATTCTAGTGCTAGTCATTCAATCAAGTAGCAGGTTCAACCAGATGACGGTGCCAACTGACATACATCCATCCATCCTCACAAACTTTCGCATTTATAATAGTAGTAGGAAATAGGATAATATTATGTAGATATAGGCTATAGCAGATTTATTGTCTTTTATTCATTGGTAACTCTATTCTAAAAATCGACCATTCAAAATCTCTAGTCGTATTGTTTCAAATCTGATAAATTAATGCTTCATAATTCGTATGGCTTTGTGTTTTCTTTGTGAACATGAAACAATTGTTTTTGAATGATGGATTTAATAACTTAATAACACAAGGTATATCCATGATTGGTTGTAATTAAATACCGTACCGAAAAATCGATAAAGGTAAGGATAAAGCTATGTTTTTACAGTATTTATTTCAAAACAACGAGTTATATTGCATTGTAAAAAGATAAACTGACATAGAGAATACAGCATTTTGGTCTATTTTTTATACGTTAAGATAATAATTTGTACATAATATTATGTTTTATCTAATTATACTCCGTGTCTCTTGACCGTTAAAAGGTATTACTAGATTAAGAAAACTATTGTATGTCTATTTTAAATTATAAAGTTAATTTTGATTACCGATAAAACTTTTTTTTACTTTCTTTGAGTAGGTTTCCACTTTGTTCATTATTTTACTAAAGAAAACGTAACTAATGTAAATTATATTTATAAAAGTCTATAATAATTGAATAAAAAGGGACAAAATTTATTTAACAATGGGGAATATTCATGTTTTTCATTGGTGGTGGTGCGTTTTGGAAGTTTGAATTTCGCTCCATTATTTTGCACTTTTTGAATATTATTTTAGGGGTTTAAATAATAACTAAATAAAAAAAAAGTGTGTGCGTGTAACCTTTACGCGCGATTGAAGTAAAACTTCTTTGGCGTTGACGACATATATCACTGAAATGATTAAATATTAACTTAAATAAAAAAAAAAGTGTGTGCGTGTAACCTTTACGCGCGATTGAAGTAAAACTTCTTTGGCGTTGACGACATATATCACTGAAATGATTAAATATTAACTTAAATAAATAAATATTATATTATAATTTAATTATATTTATTATTCATGTGCTTTACAAAGATTATTTAAATGTTATATTAATATTATTCATTCGAAACAGGTCTTACGTACGAAATTATAGGTTTGTGGTAACTATAATGTGAAACATAAATTTTACTCTCTAAATTTGCTACTTTTCTTGAAAATACAGCATCTATCGTTGTACCGAAACGCGTTGTTGAATGAAGTCGAGAAGTATTCATAGATAAATCAAATTTTTCTTCTAAAAAATCAATTAACGGCTGAGATTCCTGAGAGCGAAAATTAACATTAAAATCTCCAGTTAGAATCATCGGTAATTCATGATAATTACTATTTAAAAGTCGAGAACCTTCAATTGTGAAGTGAAGTAATTGCTGATGAATAAATTTTATGATATTTGTCAGGCTAGTATTTGTAGAAATATAAATAACAATGATAATCACAGGTTGGTCATTCGTATTAACACATCGAACCAAGGCGATGTCACCAATTTGTGAAACCTCATCTGAAATTTGTGATAATATAGTTGGTGAAATATTTTGAATTGGTGTTACATTGTTCAGTGTATCTGTAGATGAATGATATACAGCTACTCCACCAGCAGTTGAGTTGGGTCGTTTGTATTGGGTAACGCAATAAAAATTTTCAATAAGAATTTGTTCGTCATTTTTCATCCAAGTTTCGGAAAATAACAGCAATGTGGACCTTTTTAATACTTTATCATTCAGATCAGAAACATGAGCACGTAAACTTTGGCAGTTGAAGGAAAATAGTGTAATGTTACTCTCATTTACAAGGTTATATAATTCTTCCTGTTGTGTTATTAGGCGAGAATTTGAAAGTCTTTACAATTCACACTGTAAATCAACTATTCCCCCTGGACGCTTTCTTCCATGATAAAATTTGTTGTCATCGGTGTTTGAGTCAATGAACAATCCATTTATATCAGTTACTCGTGATAATGCTACATATAACAGCTGCTGACTGTGACTTTTATTGTATTCATAAACGATTTGATCAAAAGTACCACCTTGAGACTTATGTATTGTAAGCGCACAAGCAGATACTAATGGAAAGTGATTTCTCTATGCAAATATTGTCTTATTTCTATTCATTGGTACAGATGACGATCTTCGTAAAATTGGGACTGCTGTTCTACTAATGTTTAGAGTTTGAATATGATGGGCAGCTTTTTTCCTAATTTTCTCTCCTATCTTACCAGTAAACTCAAGCCATAAGCGTATGATGTTATCACTGTCATCACGTTCAATATACACTAACTTTCCAACACAACCGTTGGCTAAGCCATCAGATACATCAATATTGGTTGTAATAATGTAAAATTTGTTAAGAACTAATATGATTTCATAAGGCGATCCTCCTGTATCAATAACTGACATTTTATGAAATTGTTGGCGTACATACATATGCTTCTTGTTCAACTGAATGACAACCTATATACATATCTGTTGCTATGGATACTACTTTGTCTTCAGCTGTGGTCTTCAGCAATATTTAAAATAGATTGATTATAATCCGCAACATGTTTATTTTTATTTTTAATTTACTTATTTTAAAAGTAATAAATAAACAAGTATATTTAGAGATTTTCAAAAAATTTTGCAATTTAAAATAATGTTTTTAAAACTGTTGAATTTTTCATTCACTTTGCTATTCACAATTGATCCGTTTGAAAATTTGAAAATAAATAATCCTAATTGATTATGATATTTGCCACTAGCTGGCGTATAAGTCAAGAAGCGTGTAGTATATGACATATACTTACAACCAATCAGAATTATTATTTTTAAATGGCGGAAACTACACAGACTTCAGTAAGCGTTACTTCCGTCAGAAAAAAAATCTGAGTTACTCCCTAGTCGCGCCTAAAGAAGTTTTACTTCAAAAATCTGAGTTACTCCCTAGTCGCGCCTAAAGAAGTTTTACTTCAAAAATCCTTTTCATTATAATATTAGAAAGAAAGAAAGAAAGAAAAAACGTTTATTTAATGACACATAGCCTCACACGTAGGTACATAATGAAAAACAATTTATACAATACTTAGTTATATGCTACAATACTTACTTACTACAATACTTAAAAATACACATTGAAGTGTGTAGTCTGTGAAGCATGATGCCAATAAAAGGGGAAATCACTTGGTGAACATCTGTGACGTAAAAAAAAAACGTCACAGCACCGATTTTCAGTGAGCGATATTACGATAATAAGTATTCGAGAAAAAAATATTTTAGGCCATTTCAAATTTTATGCATATTCCCTATTGTATAATTTTCCCAAATATGTCATTTTTGCATTACTTTCAGAATTCAGACATCCCGTAGGTACGTTGTAACTCACGCAAAATTCAACCCTCCCACCCACACATTACAATCTAAATTCCCAGAATCCTTGATACGTTTACATCATTAGGCAATTGAAATAATTCAGCACGACCTTAACCCTCGTGAAAGAGACTCAGACGTTTAAAAACACGGAGGTTAAACAAACAAGTCTTGGAGATCACAAGGAATTTTAGTTGAGGTGAAAGGGTCAGCCGTGTGAGAGTGTGGAATAGTGACAGCGCTATATAGTCGTATAGCGCTATCTCTTTTACACAATGGAAATAATACTGCTATAAGACATAACCAGGTTTTGGAATGGTGCCAGAATAAACATCATTAAGTTGTTCAAATAAATATACATTTCACATGAGTTCAGTGAATGTTAACTTCGTAAGCAGTATGTTTGCGGGATAGACGGGATGCCGA
Organism: Colias eurytheme; assembly: GCA_907164685.1. Taxonomy (NCBI): domain Eukaryota; kingdom Metazoa; phylum Arthropoda; class Insecta; order Lepidoptera; family Pieridae; genus Colias; species Colias eurytheme. The sequence goes on along the minus strand of CAJQZN010041754.1, from coordinate 66,112 downwards.
AAATTTTACGCTTAATTTGTAAGGTATACCTATCTATTTTTTTATTTGCAAATCTGTTGGGAAAAAGAAAAAGAAAAAATATACAATGACAGACGAATTATTATAGATGTATTATTTATCCTATGATATAGGTATCTATAAAAAGACGATGATAGAACAATAGCTATACTTACTCATATTTTTGCAAATAAATGATTATTTATATTTTTATAAAACGCGAAAATTTATTATAAGCCTATTAGTCATTATATAAACTACCGCTTCTCAATTATCAGGATTATTTAAATTATGAGAAACATTATTTTAAATATTATTTTTACCACATTCTTTAGCCTAACTTTAGTGAAATATTTACCACTAGTAATTTGTTTGCATTTAAATCAAAATAATGCCCTGCGTAGCACATACTGATTTGAGCTACGTATCGCCCAAAGACGTTCTACGACATTTATTTAAACAGCTTCAAAAGCTAAAATTACCCTGTTCATAACCTGCTTGGTTTCACTGCAGAGCATTACAATAATCTCGGGGTCCCATGGTGTCTTATAGCAGTTTTACTTCCAGTGTGAGAAAGTAATGGCGCTACGCGACCTTTATAACTCTGTCACTTTTCCACACTGGATTTAATCCTGCTTTAAGACATCGTAATACGGAGGCTGCTTGGTTTAGCTGCAAAGTCATTACAATCTGTTCTCAATACATGAACTGCTAAAACAGCTTACCGTATTGCGCGGAAACTCAATAGAATTCGCTCAGTTCGCAACTATGAAAATTGCTGTCAATTTGTTGGAAATGATTGCGATACAAGTGCTTTGATTGCTTAGCGATTTATGTTTTTTCACACTATATTATATAGCGTGAAATATAACCATATAGGTACCTAATTGGCCCAAATTCTCGTATTATCTATTATGCAGGTTTTTACTACTTTATTTGGCATTAGCTTCATACCTTTGGCTTGCGATGAAAAAATGTAGACTATGTTCTACGAATATTCGTAGACACAACCGTAGACAGTAGATTTTGTAACTGAAGTGTAGCTTTGTAGATTTTTAAACAATTAAATTTGTTCTTTTATAATATGAATAAATTTAAATAATGTTTACTTTATTTTGGTTGTCTTTTTCGTGTAACAGTAGAGTAAAACGAACGTCTTTCTATTTCGTCTTAATAATTTTCACAATTTTGAGGATAAATACGTCTCATATTAACTAATTGGAAATATTGATTACGTTTATAACTATTGTTTAGAAATAGTTCTTAGATGTCGAACTGAATCACTTTAATTAATTACGGACTAATAACGTGGGAACAATCCAAATGTTGATAGAATGCTTTGAAGAAACGAAAATTAACGTCTTCGGTAATTTATATGTTATACTCAAAGATGTTCATTCTCATTATAAGGCATCAGTGTTTATTCCTCATATAAAGATTTTACAGCGTCTCATCAGTTCGGTCGGTTCATCCGTTCTTGAATTACGCTTACATTTAGCGATTCATTTTTTGTATAAGAATTGAAAATTTTGGAGACGGAATGCATCGTATTTCTCTAAAATTTTAATTTCTTGATGAACATGAAAATAAGCATACAGCTAATGCAGATGACTAAATGACAATCCCTACTTATTAATATTATAAATGCGAAAGTAACTCTGTCTGTCTGTCTGTCTGTTACGCTTTCCCCCTTAAACCTCTCAACCGATTTTGATGAAATTTGGCACAGACAATCTTTAGACCCTGAGAAAGAACATAGGCTACCTTTTATTGCGAAATATGTACCACGGGCGAAGTCGGGGCGGACCGCTAATATGTTATAAACATCACTACGTAAGGTATATGTTTATTCTGACAATATTGTAAAATTCATAATACTTTACTAAGACGGTGGCCTAAAACACACAATAAAAAATAAAAATAGCATTTTTCAGGAGGTAAACACCGACCATACTTCTGATAATGAGGTGGTTCGTAACAGGAAAACCCACAAAAGAAACAGGGCTAAGGTGTGACGTCACAATCCCTCGAGTTCATATTTTTCATGTTATTATCGAAATTGTCAGCTTGGACAGTTTATGTGATAATGATCGATTTCCTCTTGAAAGATCTGTAGATATTTTACGCGTATAATATAATTTACATCACTACATAGTATAAAACAAAGTCGCTTTCTCTGTCCCTATGTCCCTATGTGCCTTTGTATGCTTATCTTTAAAACTACGCAACGGATTTTGATGCAGTTTTTTTGATAGATAGAGTGATTCAAGGGGAAGGTTTTGGTATAATATAATTTATTAGGTTTTAGACAAAGCGGGCGAAGCCGCGGGCGGTAAGCTAGTAATACATATTATATCTGTTTTGTTCTGTTCTGTGCGTTATAATGAAGATTTGTCATATTTTATAGCTATATTTCTTAAACTATATTGGAATCAATCTTCATTCGTTATCGAAACAATGTTCAAATTTTTAGCAGCGGGCGATCATAGTCAGATAAACTACAAATTACAATATTTATTAGCAGATTAAGACTAAAATATGTAATACTTTTAGTCTGGGTAGGAATAATATTAAGCATGTTTCGAAAGTCTTATTCAAACCTACGAGTATATAATAATTATTATTATACGTGTGTCACCTAATTCTTTTGAAGTTTCAATACCCACTCATATAAGCCCCTACGCTATAGAATTAAGGGCCTGGAGCAAAAAGAAATTGGATTTTTCCTCGTAAAATTTATGTGTTGATTGAAAAGGTAAATTTGCTGAAATCATCATTTTATTTAGTTGCTGATTCGGTGCTTCATAAATATCTAATATAAAAACATAATGAATAATCATAAATCAACCTATTTAATATAGATTTATTCACATTCATATTTCTAATTCAAACAAGTATAAAAGTACCTCTATTATTATTATAATCGACATGGTAATTAGTTAAACTAACTACTATACAATAATTGTTATAATTGACGTCGGAAGCGCCCTTTATATGTGTGCGTGTGCGTGACGTGTGTGTCACGTTAACTTTTGCTTGTGTCATCTTTATAATTATGTTTGAATAAGAGCATATTAGTAAAATCACCTGAAAACTGAACTTCCCGCTCATCTCAGATCGATCACCAATCATGTTTGCTCACGTATCTTTTATTTTTATTATTTATCTGATAAGAATCTGTACCAGAAGGTAGTAAAGAGAAGCTAGAAGGTACCAATAGTGACACATCTCATTTATATTAATGAGTCGTCACCCGGCGAAATTATATGTATAGGATGTTGAAAATCTAGTCGAAACCCGTAGCGTGGTTACGAAGGAGGTAGCGAATAAAAGACTGACGCGATGCGTTGAGCGATTTCCTTTCCTGAATACATGTTAATATCATATATAAATAAATAAATTAAATAAATCTTTATTTCACCTTTTGATTGTACAATATTGAATATGAGGCTCTGGCTCTCTTGCTAGGCATAGCCTGTGTTAAGACGATACACAAAAAAAAATCCACTGCTTGGCGGGCGGAGTCTAATAGCTCGCTATCGCGAACGCGGGTGTGCGCGAACTCATTCTTGCAAACTCGCCGCGCTGCCGCTGGCTGACTCGGGACAAACATGTATGGAGTCGTCATACAGTTATAATATTGTTATACATTTATTCAATTGTTGATTTATTGGTTTTATTTTCTTGCTTATAAACAAATAATCTTCTTTCCAACAACTACTTAGACATTATTAATAATTATTATTATTTCGTAATGTTTACTTTATTACAAAATAATACAGGTTATAAATAATCTTTAAAATAACAAAAAATATTGTTACTCTGAAAAAATGAAATGGTAATCAATAACGCAGACTACTGAATTGATTTAGATAGAATTTGATGCTGACGTAGATATTACATCATGCCCAGAAATGAAAGGTACTATTTCTGAAAGAAGTTATAAACCCTAATTCTTCTCAGTCAAAGTCAAGAGTGGAAGATATCACTAATACAGTAAAACTGATGCGAAACTTTGGATGTTAATTTGTATATTTTTTTGTTAGTTGTTACTTAATCACGTCAAGACTACATTACCAATTTTGATAAAATATAGCTAATTGCCTGGATTTACACATAGGATACTTTTTATCCGGACTGAACACTTCTGTGGGATAAAACAGGAAATTCACGATATAACCTAATTCCAAGCGGGCAAAGCCGCGGTCGGAATGATATTTTTTTAAATAGAAAAATTGTTTAAAAAAAAATACAAAATATATTGACGCATGTATTTATTTTTTGCACTCTATTATAATTGTAATTATTCATTACAAATAATCAAAATAAAATAGCCAGAACAAAGTTAGGCCCTGGTAGGGTAGGTAGGCAGGTACAGCAATGTGAGACGAACACTGGCTTATTTATACCAATAATAATGTTTTATAAACATTAAATTAAGTTTACAACAAAAATACATAATATTAGCTAATGTGAAAACGAATCAACCAATCATCCCACAACAATGAAATGTGCACACAAATATTCATCCAAATCGGTTCATGTGATTAGGAGGAGTGACTGCAGCGCCATCTTCCGGGCCCAATTGTGTTTCCAGATCACCCGGGAACTCAATTTAATATACTTACACAAAATTTTTCGAAATTAAAACTCACATTAGTTACTATGTAAATATGAATATAAACCTGTTTTAGTACTAAGCAATTTCCCGCACAGGTGTAGTAAGTATAAATGAAATAAATATCAACATCAAATTCTTTATACAACATACTTATCTACCACCTACTAAGAAATGTAATTCTTGAAATTTTTTCGTATTTTTTTTAAATATAATACTACTCCAATGAGCTCCTGTTCCATATCACGTCCGCCATACTTCCACTAAGTTCACCATGATTTTTTATTTCTTTGCACTTTGTTGCTTTTTGCTAAAAATGGAATCATGCGATAAAACCAGTAGAACGTTGATAACATACATTTTTGACTGAATAAAAGTACTTACGAAGGAGTGGGTTCACATTGTGAACAATCAGTGGGTTTATTTTCCTTCTGGATTCCGGATTTCTGAAAAGATTATCTATGCTATAAATGAAAAAAATCTTACACATTCGTTATGAACTTAAAACAGGGGTACATATCAAACATCGTCTATAATACAATTATCATCAAATTTAAAATAAAACCAACTTCTTCATTAATTTGTTCCAATTGTAAGCATTCTTTTTTCTCCAACCTTTATGTTTCTTCTTCTTATTTTCTTTATTGTCCCCATTTGTCTCATTTTGTCTTATCGTGTTGTCACCCTTTTTTACGATTGCGCGAGCGACATAAGTTCCCCGTGTGACGGCCGTAGCGGGAATGACTCGTGCAGCGATCGGGGTAGGAAGGTACAGGGCGGCTCTCGCTATATTGGCTGGTCGCGCGCTAATTTCAAGTATTTCTTGTTTATTTCAAAACCATCGCATATTTCAAAATTCTAAATCGGTAGACGTATAGGTTGTATATTTTATAGTTAATATCCAAAAAGTCGTAACTTTACGTTTGTTATTTTGAAGATGCCAGAGATTATAAAAAAATAACAATGAGAACTTTGTATTTTTTTTCTATCGAGAAAATATCATGGAATCATGTTTCTAAAACGGTAGACGTATTGTGTTACTATTGAACTTTCTTGTCAAGAATTTTCATCACGACAACTTTAATAATATAAAAATTACGAAGGTTTGAAAAGGGCCGTAAATGTTAGAAAAATTAATTCATCACCTTAAGAGAGCCAGTCCCTTTCCTTAATACATCTTGGCCTTGATAAAGGTAAAAATGAATAGCAAATTTAAATGATAATATGAAATGAAATTTTTATATGAAAAATATACTTTTTATGAAAAATGATTATAACAAATTGCTTACCATCTTTATCATAATGACTCCATACTTCCATAAACTGGTTTGCAGACAATTTCTTCAGCTCCCTCGAATCCGGGTCTCGAAACTGTCGCATAAAATTCGACGCTCTATCCAAGTTCAGTTTTTTCGATGACCCATTCGAATCGAAACTCATCTTTAATTCTTATAAAAATTACTTTTTAAAAAGTTTATTGTCTTTTATTTAAATATAAAATAATTGATTTTTCAATGTTGGCACCACTGACATTACAGGAGCTTATTTCATCTGCAACAAAAGAAAGTCAATGTTAATGATATTTTAGTCAATGTTAATTCCTAAAATCAACAGGTAATTATGTATTGCATTCTAGTTTTGCTCCTAAACATTTGATATTTGATTATTGATACTATTAAATTTTTAATTTTATTTATTTAATATTTTTTAATACATTCTATCTGCCAGTAGATTTTTTTTATATTATAGCATATTATTATACGTACTAATTAGTAATTTTATAAATTTCGTCATATACAGGATGTAATCGTTAAGTGTGCAAAGGCGATTATTCCGTAACTATTACAGATATCAAAAACTTTAAACTGATATCGAAACTACTTAACCTAATGAGTAAAATGGCCATAATAATTTTTTTAAATTAAAACGAGAATAGTATATATCTGTAATAGTTACGGAATAATCGCCTGTGCACACTTAAGGGGAAGCTCCCTAAATTTTATGTGAATTTGCATTAATATTCTGAAACAGTCACACATACAATCAAAATGGAAATTTAGTATATGATTTATTGGGTCTTTTTCTTTCGATGTACAAGACAGAAACATAATTGTAACATTTTCGCTCGATTCATTTTTTATTCAAAAATGATGCCTTTTTTAAGGATTATTACATTTTTTTAAATATTTAATTGGACTTTATGTCTAAAATAAATGTTAACAGTAAGAAAATAGAGTTTACTATCAAATCCCAAGATATTTTTTCTCTAGATCAATTATTACTTTAGTTATAGACGAAATAAGAATTGAGACTTACTTTTCGAGCTCGAACGCGATCAAAGAGCGCACGCGATATTCAACTTTATTACGGCTGTATTAGCGTCTAGTACCGTAACCGGTCTCTCAGTGCCAGAAATGAGAAAGGGAGCCTCCTCTTAACGATTATACCCTGTATACAGTTTACATCGTCTTCTTATAAAAAAGTACATAATTATAATGTAAAACAACATTATATAAATATACATAATATATAAAATAAAATACACGCCTGTAACACGCATTCCATAACAATATAATATCACAAATACCGTTTCCATATAATAAAAATTCGCAGACGACACTCAAAAAAGCAATTCCCCAACTTTTACGACGTTGTCTAAATCTGAATAACTTTTCTCAAACAAACAAGGCACTTCTACGTACTATAATACTTCACTTCACTACATAGTATAAAACAAAGTCGCTTTCTCTGTCCCTATGTCCCTTCGTATGCTTAAATCTTTAAAACTACGAAACGGATTTTGATGCGGTTTTTTTTAATAGATAGAGTGATTCAAGAGGAAGGTTTTAATATATAATTTATTAGGTTTTAGACAAAGCGGGCGAAGCCGCGGGCGGTAAGCTAGTATTATATAAGAACAAAGTAGTATGTTAACTGTAGAGTTCTATTTTAATTTATTAGAATCGCTTTTGATAAAGATAATCCATTATCAAACGATCGTCTTGAAATATAGATTCAAGGAGCTAAATTTATAGTAGTAACTTTATTACAAGTAATCGATGTATTTTTTACGTCATTCGGGAGCTATGTAGTCGTATGTTAACTATTAATACGTATTAATTTATTGAACGCCAAATACAGGTACTTTTTCTAATAAAAATTATCATTTCATGCATCATATTCGATTAAACTATACGCTCATTTATTTTTCATGGGAAATTAAGGATGACTATAATATAACATCTTATTATGTTATACAATGTAAACTCAAACATTTAAACTCAAACTCAAACTCAAACATTTATTTATTCAATTAGACTTCTTATAAAGAAGCACTTTTGAAACGTCATTACATATTTTAAAATTTACCACCGATTCGGAAAGCAGTATCTACGGAGAAGAACCGGCAAGAAACTCCATAGTTGCTCTTTTAAATCATGTCAGTTTTACAATTTTACAAAATACATATGTAACATCTTAAATTATAATAACATGCCAAAGAACTGTCCTGTGGTTTTTTCGCGACAACCCTCCATGGGTTTTTATCGTCTATATATTCCTGAATACTGTAGTACGCTCTCTGAACTAGTAAATTTTTTATATAAGTTTTAAATTTAGAACTACTAAACTCTTTAATATTAATATGTACTTAAATTTTATTTGGAATTTTATTTCAAAGTTCAGGGACGCCATCAAGTTTGACGCGGACTGTAGCAAAAATTTCATGTAGTTCAAACTTTCTCAATAACCCTCGGATTTACGATTGTCCAAAAGATAAAAACTTTCACCTAAATATCTTCCCTAATAGAATTTATAGAAAGGTCCTTTGAAACGCCAATTACAAAAATCTAATAAAACTTTCAAGGTTTTACGAGCTCAATTTCATAGATATTAATATTTCAAAGGACATTGCTTATTAAATTGAAAATAGCCTGAAGTTGTCTATTATCATATAAATAAAAATAAATTATATTCTGTCGGATAGAATCGCTTTCGATCACGCAATGAGGCTATATTTGTAACGCTATAAATTTAAAAGGTTATGTTTTGTATTGCATACGTAGATATGTAACGCTTTTACTAACATAACTTAACTTTATAGGAAAAACTAGCTTTCCGCCCGCGGCTTCGCCCGCGTTTTCAAAGGAAAACCCGTATAGTTCCTGTTCCCGTGGGATTTCCGGGATAAAACCTATCCTATATGTTAATCCAAGTTACCCTCTATAGAGTGTGCTAAATTTCATTGTAATCAGTTCAGTAGTTTTTACGTGAAAGAGTAACAAACATCCATACAAACTTTCGCCTTTATAATAGTACTAGATTTCCGCCCGCGGCTTCGCCCGTGTTTGCAAAGGAAAACCCGCATAGTTCCCGTTCCCGTGGGATTTCCGGAATAAAAAACTATCCTATGTGTTAATCCAAGTTACCCTCTATATGTGTGCTAAATTTCATTGTAATCGGTTCAGTAGTTTTTACGTGAAAGAGTAACAAACATCCATACATTCATACATCCTTACAAACTTTCACCTTTATAATATATATATTAGATATTAGATTAAGATATGCAAATTATAAAATATTCATTCATATATTAATTGCCCATGTATACCATATATCAGGGACGAAATAATAAATAAGGGCATTTTTATTAAGGGCATTATGAATAATAACAAGCGGGCGAAATAAATAATTCTCTATAAATAAATAATTCGCAGGGCGGGTTAGGTTAAGTTCGACATTTGAAATAGAAAAGAAAAATGTCGGGGCATTGTGAAAAATGCCCCTATTTATTTTCTAATATTCCTAAAATTAGCGCGTACAAGCAAACAAACAAACTCTTCAGCATATTTAGTATAGATAAATGAAATTACTATAGAACTTAGGCAACTATCCGAGATAAGCATGTGTTATTATTCCATATGTTCTACATATGAACTTTTTTAACACATGTTAAAAAAAAATCGTTTATTTGGAAAAAATACATAAATACAAAACAATAGACGATCGCCTCAGCCCTGGCCTCAACTAGGAATATAGGTTAGAGACGATCGACGCCTTCCTCTCCTTACTTACGACTTAGCCAGTATTGTTTAGTTAACTTCAAATAGTGTCATATATTGATTATCGTTTTGTACTGATATTACCCAAATAGATATGTATATAGAAATTTGATTCTCTATGTATATTGATTTCGATAAATCTATTGTTAGAAGCAGTTACATAATTACTATGTTATCGTTATTGTAATTTGTTGTGATATTTTTTTCGATAACATTCGAAGCAATTTGTCGAAGTAGTTTCATAATCTACTCAATTTATTGATTTATCCAAATTACAAATTTAATGATCTACTGATTCTATAGATATGTATTAAGAAATAAAATAAATAAAAGTAAATTATGTACTAATAATACGATTTTCTTAATAGTTTTCGATTGATATACTTACGATTGATGGAAAATTAAATAGTGATGAAAATCTTTTCATGGTAGTTATCAGTTGCAAGTTTTCATATAATATTTGTTTCCCGGTTAACCAGAAATCCAGAGTTGTGGTTAACCGGGGTTATATTTTAAATTTTATTCATGTCGTACATGTTTCACTGATTTTCCTTATCGAGTTGCAAGGCAGAGCATTTTGTATGTAGTCAATAATCTTCACCTAGTTTTGTATCAAGTTCCCTTTATTAAACCTAAGTAATATTGTAGACTTCATGTAATAACAACTATAGCAAGAAAACAACTTTGTAATAGACGTTGTTAAGGAAACATTTCGAGTAACCTTTATTTATTCAGTTGAATTATTCATTCACTTCAATACCCAGTTGATTGCATGAATATTCCATCAAAGTAAACAACGTATCATAACTACTATTATACGATTTTTATACTAACTAGCGATCCGCCCCGGCTTCAGGTGAAATTATGCATATTACATACAGACGTAACTTTTGATTTATTATTTTTGTGGATGAATATAGTTGTCACTATTTCCTATCAAAACATGTTTACCTGTCGAAAACTGTAAATTGCCACTTTCCTTTTTTTTTCAATTTTTCACCTATCGCCGAGTAACTACGATGAGATTTTTCTTTATAGTGACGTGAATTATTGCTTATTTTTTTTTTGTGTGCTAAGCTGTATCTAGCGGCCGCGGCTCTACCATTATTTATTTAGTTTTTTATATCTAAATTAAACTTTAAACGTTCAAACCAAACACTTTTTAATTAGCGTATACAAATATTTGAGCATTAATTAAAAGACTATAGTAACTACAGATTAATTTACATCCTAGTTTATAAGTCTACTAGTTAATCGCCCCGGCTCCTATCGTGTTGGATAACAACAAAAAATATAGTCTGAAATCACTTAGAAAATAATGTATGTAGTTTTCTGCTGGAGAAAGAATTTTCAAATCGCATATATGTAGATATCCTTTTGTGATTACCAATTACAAAAGCAATTTAACAAAATAGCAAATCTTTCCTCTCTATAACACTACTGTAAAAAAGTTTTTATATGTATAGGTAAAATTAAATGCGTCGCGACAATAGTTGCTCTTTCGCACAATCTATCGCCAACTCTTTTATGAAAAAAAAAACAATTACTTAGGGATTCCACCAAAAAAATTAAGGAGACGATGTTGTAGGCGTTAACTAGTATAGTAAATACGTTTTTATTAACTTTTTTATATATTTCAAGCTTTAAATAGCAAGTCGAGTCTAGGTCATTGCTTTTTATTACGGCGACCCTTTTTACGAGTTCACTGAAAGCGGCGATGTGTGAAAAACGGACCCTTGTACTTTCTTTTGTACAGCTCACTTATTTTATTGTTCAGATTTAATTGGCCTTATTTATTGATAGATAAGGCTTTATTTATATTGTGGATTTACTTGGAATTAATGAGAAAAATGTATGGGCGACGATTTTCTCGATTTTCTTTCTTGGGATTGTTAAGTGACCTCTTTCAAAAATTGGAAAAAAGGTTAATTTTTCTTTATTCAATTGTAACCACAACAATACAATGGTTAAGACAATTTGACATATATGTACTTATGCAAATATATAGTCGCATATGCGTCATACCCATGTCATACCTTTTTAAAATATAATAATCTGTATGCATTCAAGTATGTATTTCCAACTCCAATATAAAATTAAGCTTTGCTATTTATGGCACAGGCGTAAAATTAAATATGACACTCTCTAGAGAACATAATTGAACACTTGTAAGAGCCTAAATTTACAAGTCTGATTAAATGTATAATTCAAAAATAAATTGCGAAATTAAGAGCCTTTCAACTGCTGTAAATGGATTTATATCAATTGTGTTTAAACTAAATTAAACTTTCTCTATACAAATTATTTGAAATATTTGGTGTCAGATACATTCATCAACAACTAATTTACAATTCGCGTTTAATCTAATACTAAAGATATTATTATTGTGTGCATAATATTGTCTTTTATATTATGAAGAAAAGAAATAGATAAAAGAAAACTTACACTCTTTACGTCTTCCAGACTTTGTCAGACTAGATTGCAAAAATAAATAATTGAAGTTGAACAATACCGAAACCGACAAACTGCATTATTATGGAAAAACTCCAATATAATATTATGTAGTGTCCAATTATCACTATGATACGTGGAGAGAGCAAGGAGAGCTCACTCTATATTACATATTATTATGAAAACGTGCTAAATATCTAATATATATTATAAAGGCGAAAGTTTGTAAGGATGTATGGATGTATGGATGTATGGATGTTTGTTACTCTTTCACGTAAAAACTACTGAACCGATTACAATGAAATTTAGCACACATATAGAGGGTAACTTGGATTAACACATAGGATAGTTTTTATCCCGGAAATCCCACGGGAACGGGAACTATTCGGGTTTTCCTTTGCAAACGCGGGCGAAGCCGCGGGCGGAAATCTAGTACGTCATATATGCCATACTTTATACGTATACCAGAAGGTATACAAACTGGATCAAACCAGTATGTTGACATAAAACTTGCCTACCCCTCTGAACAGTTAACAAATTTAGAACTAAGAACAAATATCGGCTATTGATCTTTGTCGAACATGATTTACCGTACAGTGGAAATGTCCTTTAGAGTTATCAAACATTCAAGAGCATGATTATTTGAGTCATGCGTCTATAGCTTGGTCTATAGAGTCAACGATAGACAAATAAGGAAAGACATAGAAGATATTGTATGCGAGTTGTCACTTTTGACAGTTATCACGAATTGATGGATGGATACTGATGGATAGGTTACATTTTTATTACCCTCCAAAGGCAGTAAAACTATTTTTATGTTATACAGGGTGTCCCACTATTGGTATACTAAGCACGAAGGGACTTGTCAGTGATCACGAAAATAATATTTAAACAACAAAATTACGTCAAAAAATGTTTGCTCAATTTTTCCTGAAAATCCATGTTTTCTTCTCTAGCTTCGCGCAGTCAGCAAATACCGCTTCGCTAATGTGAGCATTTTGTTTATGAAAACATAATCTTATACGATAGCTCACGTGCTGGTGGCAAAGTTGGGCGGGTTGCTTGTTATGGGTATACACATAAGAGTTTTAAGAATTCATCTATTTGAAAAAAAATGCGTCTGGAATTTTATTAGTATTTTTTACGAACTCAGCGTATGCTAAACTATAACCTCCTTTGAGCTTTGTATACCAACAGTGGGACAACCTGTATAAGGTTATACAAATATATTTTATATATAATTCGGTCTAATCAGAATCGACGAAATATATTCTAGAATAGATATTCCAGTATGACGCTAGACTGTTCACTTAAACATTTTTATATGGCTACCTATTCCAATACCTATTCTATCTTTCTTAGTAAGCCTTATAAATGTCCATTTTACCAAAATGTTTTCATAATTATTCTCTGTTGAAAAAACTATATTCAAACGTGCCAATCGATATCGATGAATAATTAGCCGTAAACATTTTACCAACCTTCTATTTAAACGTACGAACTTGAGCCACATATCGACGTAGTATTTATTTTATTTTGGCACAATTACTGAAATATTTGTTAACGCCAAATACACGTAATTGTAAGGTCAAAGGACCCTCACACAAGTAGCGGAAGCGAGTAATTTGACAGCTTAATTAAAGCTCAGTCGGGCGTCTAATTACGCAATAAGGAAAACAAATTTAGAGGCATACGGTGACAGGGGTCATGGAACCTTATTTTAGTACAGAACATTTGATATTGTACCTAATTGGTTCATATTTTAGCTTTGTAAAACGTAATTATAGCATTCTCACGTCGTTAGGCTGTAATTCTAGTTAATTAATGTTAATGTGGGTGCTATAAATGTATAAAAAAGAGCGTGTGTGCGTATACACGTGTCAGAACTCAGAAGTGAAACTTCTTTGGCAAGATTCAAAGATACCAAAATCGTCGCCTTACTCGATGATGTGATACCATGCGGCGACCTTGAAATTTAACTCTCCACGCGCCTACAGAAGTTTCACTTCAATAATTAAATAAATACAAAATAAAATAAACACATACCTACACATTCAGATATTTTTTTTAATTAAGTAGAGTTTACACATTAGGGCTGACGCAATCTGCAGATATCGTTAAAAATAACAGAAATAACTGCTAAAAAATGTGTGCTACAATCAGTTCCACTACACTACATCATGATGTGGTAAACTTTTATGAAGTAATTAAACCGAAAGGTGAAATAATTATACAGCTATTCAAATACATTAACAAGGCTATAAATGGCTCTCAAGATCCAACTTTGATATTAAGAGCACGTCTCTCTAATGATTCATGCTTCAAGCTTATGAAACAAGATTATGGGTTCTTAAATTGTGTTTTGTTAACATTTTGTCGAAGTACTGGATTTTCTAAGCCTTATTTGTAACGCAAATATTCTACGTGAAATTTTATTGGTGTATGCTTTGTGAAACGTTTGATGTAATATTAATGTTGGAGATCTCCATTTTGATCTTTTTATCGAGTTTACGATATAATCTCGTTTCTTTTAAATCAAGAAAAACTTGAAAAGGGCCTTTGTAAGACCTGTTTTTGCAAATCTCCTTTTAAATGTATATTTTGTGATAGACAAGATGATTTATTTTTGTCTCAATTTTATATTAAACAAATATAATTTTAGAGCTTTAAAGAGATTTATGTACATAGAATATAATATCAATAATTAGTTTAATTATTCTTGTTTTTCGTTTACTTTACTGCATAAATGTTAAAAATATGTTATGACGATTCAAAAGTGTTTCTAGAAGAAGTCTAATTGAATAAATAAATGCTTGAGTTTGAGTTATTGTATTGTTCAGCTTTCCTACATTTAAAAGTATTAACAACTAGCTGTGCCCCGCGGTTTCACTCGCATTGCTCCACTCCTTTTAGTCTTAGCGTGATGATATATAGCCTGTAGCCTTCATCGATAAATGGGCTATCTAACAGCGAAAGAATTTTTCAAGAATCGGACCAGTAGTTCCTGAGATTAGCGCGTTCAAACAAACAAACTCTTCAGCTTTTTAATATTAGTATAGATTAAATACAATGCTATATTACAGTATTCTCATGCGTCTAATTTCGTTATCTCGTATCGGGTTTCTATCCCATGTGACTTTAACGTGATTTTGAGCATGAGTTTTGCTCGCATACATTTACATATATTTGCAGTAACTGTATGTATTATGGATAATACACGGATATAACATAGCAGTTGCATTTTAATTATTACATTTTTTGTCTAAAGGTATTCAAGCATGGTTTAAACTTAAAATATATTCCCTGCTAGCATTATATTAATAATCAATGTGAATAATCTTTTCAAAATTAGCAGAAATTTTTATGGAATCATAATTGCAATTTATGGAAAAAAAATACACATATTTTAGTTATGCGTATATAGACAATCGCATGTGGCTTCATTGAGTTCGTCACCGTGAACGGTTTATTCAGGCTATCGTAACAAAAATAATTATTCAATGCAAACTTTATCATTATAAAACTAGTAATTGCTAATTTCCAGTACTTTTTATAGCAATACAATTTACAAACCAACAAAGCTCTATCGAGCACGCATCAAGTACATAATTTTGCTCGAAAGGTTTTCACGTGAAACGGTGAAAGGGTCCACAGGCTAAGGAAGGATATTTTTAACCTTTTATACAGTCAAAGCTTTGTTTAGCTGACTGACTTGGCAAGGGTTTATAGCTCAATAACTATATATAATAAATAAATAGTCAATACGTTTTCATTCTTTACCTACAAGGAATTTGGGACTATTTGTTAGTAGCTGTGCCCCGCGGTTTTACCCGCATTGCTCCGCTCTTATTGGTCTTAACGTGATGATATATTATAGCCTATAGGCTTCGTCGATAAATGGGCTATCTAACACTGAATTTTTTTTCAAATCGGACCTGTAGTTCCTGAGATTAGGGCGTTAAATAAATCAAACAAACAACCAAACTCTTCAGCTATATATAATATTAAAATATATATATTATAATATGTACATAGGTAAACCTATATTTAAGAATTGTATATTCATAGATATATAATACTGATTAATCTGTAAGTTAATTTATATTTCTTCTTCATAATTACTTTCAAAATGTGGGTGTGTTAAAAACAGGATTTCCCAATTTATTACCTCGTTAATAATTACGCGTGGAATCCTGTTTCATCATCATTATAATAATGATAATATCATCTGTGAGATGTATCATGTACATAAATAAAATAAATATATGAATAAACAATAATCTTCGGATCTTATTTTGAAATTTTGTTTAAATCAATGGGTATTTTTTCGTTTTTAGACCATTGAACTGTGAATCAGAATCAAAGGGTAAAAATGTTTATTAAAAAAGTTGTGTAAACGAGGAATTTTAAGTTAACTGCTTTATGACATAACATATATATATATATACTTGTACTACTTGTATAAATTAATATAATATAGTTTACTACGAAAAAAAAAGCAGTGAGTAGGTACATATTTTTAAATTTTTGATATTATTCACACCTAAAAGTTAAAACAAAACTGTTGCCTTAAAAATTGTAATATTAAACCTCAATTCTATTAAATAACCACTAATATCGATTATCTAAATTCTAGATACGTCTCGAACGTTCCAGAATTAAAGTGTCTAATTTTAAAAGTCTATTGTTCTTGAATTTTACCCGTGACCCGTTCACGGTCGCTTCGAGAGACAATCGATACATGGTAAATAAGTAAACGCCCCCACAAATATCACTGAAACTGTTACTGGCTGATGGATATTCTTTTTTTTTCTTTTTTAATTAAATTATGTAGCGCCACAGATAATGTAATACCGCAGATGATATAATACAATACTAGTAGTAACACGTTTGCGGGGCACTGGGCATGAGATTTTACAGGATTTATGATTTATATGTAGAAATTCACAGATTAAAAATTTCGGCGCCAAAATTTTCACAGATAAATAATTTGACATAGACTGACTTGTTGCTTTTTAAATGCGTTTGTATCAACATCAAGCACTTTTATTCGAGTTATTAAAGAGCTTTTTAAACGATTTTCGGGGAAATTTATCCTATTTTTACCCGACTGCCAAAGAAGGAGGGTAATGTTTTTCGAGTGTATGTAAGTATGTATGTATGTCTTTTCCTTTGTGACCACCTGTAGCCTAAACGGCTTGATGGATTTTGATGTATGAGGTATCGTTAGATTTGTCTTGATTACGGGAGTGTCATAGGATACATTTTATCCTAAAAGTCCCACGGGATAAAGACATAATAATATTTTTTCTAAATTTCCCTTTAAAAAAATATGTATGCGGTATCATTAGATTCATTTCAATCACTCTTTTTTTAGTGTGCAGTCGGGTATTTTGTTTTTTTAATAATTTACTTGTTTGCAATAAGGAAACAACGAATCGTAATAACATCGAATTGATTTAACCGTAATTGACTTTTTATTAATTTATAATGTCGTTTTTGGGGAAATCATTAAGTTGAGATCGAATATTCAAATTATAAAACAAAATGCTCTTAGTCTATACAGAATTGCTTAAAAATTGGAATTAATAACATTATATTCAAGGTTAAAATAATCTACGTTTAATTTCGCAATAAGTTAAATTCAAACTTAATCCAAGGACTTCTTAACGGGCCATTAACAAGATTTACCAGTGCTTAAGGAAACTAAACTGCAATTTCTAGAAAGAACACTTCAAGATTTATACAGTTTCAAAAGTGGGATAGCAACACGTGCAACGAATAAAAGAGAAGGACAACGATATTTTAGTGTTTTCCGTCTGCAAACTTTTGATAAAAGGTCTCATTAGTATGCGGACTGTTCTATTGTTTTTTAGTTGTTAAGTTAACGTGTCTTTTGTAAACAGTGTAACAAACAGTATAGAAACAGGGAACGTAAAGTTCAATACAATTTACGCTGTGTAAGGCTGATTTACGGAAGTAGAAATGAGATAGGTATACGTTTTGAAATAGCTCTGAATGTGAACTAATGTTGTATTTTGTTGTGTTTGATTTTACGCGGGCATTGGATATAAATACACATACATACTTTTAGAAATTAAAGATTATAATAAACGCGATTTATTCATTATATTATTATCTCAACGTATCACACACTTTACAGCGAGCGTGGTCACCTGACTTTGCAGCAAGCGTCAACCTTTCCCGTTAAAATCTTTAATTTCTGAACTAATGTTATTAATTAAAATGTTAAATGTCTGCTTTTTGTTACCTTTCTATATTTCAATCATACGATGATTACTATTTAATTAATAAAGCTGTGTATATCATTGTAGGAAAAAGCGGTTTTTCTCATTTTCATTTTTACATTACATTCTCTAAACATACCATTCTATTCTCATAATAATTATACTAGTTAGTAGCCCTTTTTCAGCTCTCGCTCTGTTTATTTAAAAAAGTGTTAATTGCTGTCTAATTACGACTAAATGACGCGTCTGCAAAGCAAGCCTATGACATAAGCCGTGAACAAGCATTGTGATAACGTCCCTATTCTTCATGGAAATAGATGCCAACATGAATTGGGTCAGGTCTGCATGATGTCGCGAGTTAATAGATTATATTTATACCTATTATTGCATCATTTCCTTGGTCTAGTGTTAGGTATGGAAGTGAGGGGTTATAATAAATAAATAAATAGATAATAATAAATAAAAATTATCATGAATCTTAATGAAGGCTCTTTAGCCTCAAAAAGTGACGTCGATTTAAATATTTATTTTATTATTAAAAAGTCTTGTAAATTTTACGTTGACTAGAAACAGATTGAACACCCTCTTGCAGCCGAACAGTGAAATGTGTTCATGTAATTTATATTGCAGACTACAATTTTTAGTTGTTTCTCACTGTCATAGTTTCATTAAAATTTTCAATACGATGCTTAAGCAATGTTTAAGCTTAAATTTATGGATAAAATTTTCCCTAACGGGGAGTAAAAATTATTTTGTAATATGCCCCCTGTTGAAAATAGGTCAGTAACACAGATGTGAAGAATATCCAAAAAGTCACTGGAGGTTTGACTCCACTATTTTATCATTACACGAAGCGGGAACGAGATGACTCTTTTAATAGTAAATAGTTTTTGCTTTTAGCTCAACATTTTATATATTTTTCTCGTATTCAATATGTGGAACTTTTATGTAGATAAATTTAGAAGCAATTTACGATATTGATATTAATCAGTGATATGGGATATGCTCTGAAACGGTATTAAGTATTTATTTATAGGGATTTAAAATAAAAAGCGTGTAATAAAATCAAAAGATTTATTTATTAATAAAATTATAAACTAGTTTTGGAAGAAACCTAATTGCACAACTTTATAATATAGATATTTTCTATGTATGTTAGTGCGTATATGTATTTCTCCGAAACAATTAATCACTTGTTGCTGTGTTTGACGTCCATATCACTTAAGACAACAAAATTAATTGAAATTTCATCGAAATCGATTAGTGGATTAGAAGGGTACAAGATCAATAAACATTGTAACCATTGTCGCCTAAGACGCTTCTTTTAATGGAAAAATAATATTTAAACTTGATCGAAGACTTACATCATAACAAACATACATCATAACAAAATCCTACTTATAATATCAGAAAATATGTTTTATAAAACTACTTGCTTTAGCTTCTGGCTTCATTCGCATTTACACACTAAAATCTCTGTGCCAAAAAGCCAGATTCGATAAGCTAAATATGCGTTAGGAAGTAACAAACATCCATCTATTCTCATAATTATTCAAGTAACAAGTAAATAGTAGTAAGGTTACTACAATATCGAATCGTAAGCCGGCTACTCACGTACCTGCCACCGGGGCAATATTGGAACAATCTCGGTTGCACGGCGGTTGGAGCAATTTCAGCTGTTCTCTAAATTGCCCCTGCTTGCCTATACGCATCACAATTAAGGAGCCAATTAAGGTTGTAATTACAATATTGCCCCTGCTGCAGGTACATGAGTATTGAGTAGCCGGCTTTATTACACAACTGTCAATTCAATCTTTTCCCTAATATCTCAAAATACAACACGTATTTTCTTCAGAATTTTCCCCTAATAAACTCTTCAGAAGTCAGTAATTGTACCAGTCATGTGACGTTCTCATTTATCCAAACTTCTTAGAATACGCCTGAGTCCAAAAGTTATTGATTACTAGCTTCCGCGCGCGGATTCGCCGGCGTGGTGTTTTTTCGCAATAAAAGGTAGCCTATGTTCTTTCTCAGGGTCTAAAGAATGTCTGTGCCAAATTTCATCAAAATCGGTTGAGAGGTTTAAGCGGGAAAGCATAACAGACAGAGTTACTTTCGCATTTATAATGTTATAGTAGGGTGTTATAATATACCAAAGTATATTTGGTATATATACTTTGGTATAGTATACCAAAGTGAGATATTCTCGGAACACACTTATTCCTCAATAGAATATTTCTTATTCGAGGATCATACGAGGATTTCAGTTTTCGGAAGGATGGTGTTAACCTTGATCCGTATTTAACCTACATCACAGATAATATAATACTATATATTATATTTTACTTTATCTGTATATAAAAATGAATCCCTATTTCCTTTCATTACGAGTGAACGGCTCGACCGATTTCAATAATTCTTATTTTTTTGTGTTCGTTATTGTCAGGATTTTATGAAAGAAAACCTCAAGAAATCACCTGAAAATTAAGAAAATGTGAAAACTTTTACGGCTGTGGATTTGTCATCTGAGAAGACAGTACAACGGTTGTTCAGCTAGT
Source organism: Colias eurytheme (assembly GCA_907164685.1). Classification (NCBI taxonomy): domain Eukaryota; kingdom Metazoa; phylum Arthropoda; class Insecta; order Lepidoptera; family Pieridae; genus Colias; species Colias eurytheme. The sequence goes on along the minus strand of CAJQZN010041754.1, from coordinate 45,180 downwards.
TACCTATATATTCTACGTATTAAATATTCCTACTACATACTGTTATAAGCGAAAAGTTTGTGAGGATCGATGAATGTCCGATACATTTTCACGGGAAATGGGTTCGTACGATCTATTTCAAATTTGGTATGTATAAAGGTTATACCTGTTTATATAATATTTTAAAGAAGACTGGAAGTGAAGGATAGGGGCTAATTTTTGCCGACTAAGGAAGGTTGAAGTAATTAAAATAGCATACATAGCAAGTCGAGGAAGTAATATTAAGTACAGACAATAGTTAGTAACACAGTAATAGTGCTGGATTACGTAATAAGTGGAACAGCTCTAATTCTCATTAAATCGGTATAATTTCGGTATAATTTTGGCATACATTTCGGTGTACATTTGATCGTTAATTGGAGCTTAAAGCTAGTACTGATAGCTGCTTTATCATAGTGTGCCTATCCTGTATATGAAGTTTAAAATGGTATAGAGTTTACAAACAGAATATTATCGTCACATTTGCGAAATTAAAAGCGTAAGTCATATTATAAAGAAAGAAGAACGAAATAAAAAATACTTCAGATAGAGAACACAAGAGATGAAGAGCTAACATATAAAATTTTTACATTTCATCACATTTTTTCAAATACTTGAAATTGTTACTCTCATATAAATATGAGATACCTACGAAACAATTTCTTTCACACGTCAAATCAAAAGTCCAGTCAAGTTTTTGTTACATAGATACCTAAAGCTAACCTTCTGACCTCTAAACGACGCTTTGAATATACTAAACATGTATCTGCGACTTTGTAGCCGCTCTCTATACGATGTATGTACGAATATAAAGTATAAACACGAACGCTCGTATATGCAAAGCACACAATTTCTCTTTGGCTTTTAGAAGTATTTACTGGCTGAAAACACTAGGTACCTCTTTTTGCACTTTGCATGAAGTGTGGGCTTTGCCTGAATCTTCTTGTTTACTAACAGCTTATATGACCTTAAAAGGCCAAGCAAGTGTCTGCTATATATTTTAAACTAGCTGTGCCCCGCGGTGTCACCCTCATTGCTACGCTCTTGTTGGTCTTAGCGTAATGATACGTCATAGCCTATAATAACCTTTCTCGATAAATGGGCTATCTAACACCGAAAGAATTTTTCAAATCGGACCAGTAGTACCCGAAATTAGCGCGTTCAAACAAACAAACAAACAAGCAAACTCTTCAGCTTTATAATATTATTAGTATATTAGTATTAGTAGATGACCACCGTCTGAAAGAGCTTGTAATTAGCACAAATACACAATTTAGGGACATTTTATGTGTATTTTATATTTGTAGTGCCATTGAAATGTAATATATTACACTTACGGGAAGGTCGGGCAAAGTAGCCATCTTAAGCTTTTAATGAAAACCTTTACCCTACTTTTTAATCAAAATATAGAATACTAACTATATGAGATGTTTTCAGCGCTCTACAAATTGATATTTTATTTTTAATGTCCAATTAATATAAATATAAATTAATTACAGGTTGTTAATACGAATCATATATTTAAAGAATAGACAGATATTTTATCAGATTTTTATGTCCTAATATTTATAAGGCTTACATTTATTCTTTGCCTAAGTGGTTGTCTGGTAGAGATCACTCTAAAGTGATAAAGCCGCCCCATTATACATAAAGCTGTATGTTTACTTTCTTTTCCTTTTAATGAAAGTATATATGTATAATAAAATGTTAAATAAATAAATAAAATACTACCTTATAAAACCTTAAAAATACTTATTTATCTGGAACAGTTTTATTTCTGTTACATACGTTATTGTGTAACCAAAGTTCGATCATAAGGTTTTATTGACTCTATTTACGAGACAGGTTAAAAAGAACGGTCAAGGGCGAAACGAGTCGTGCAGTATATTTGTCTCTAAGAAAAATATAAAGTTTTATTGTTGAGAAAAGTATTCCAAGGACAAATGCTAAATTATTGTTTAAATAACATATTTTTAGTATAAAACTAGCGGTCCACCCCGGCTTCGCCCGTGGTACATATTTACGTATTCTCTGCATAAAAACCATCCTCGTACTTCAAGGAATATAATAAAAAAAGAATTATCGAAATCGGTTCAGCCGTTCTCGAGTTATGCGCTTACCAACACATCTTGCGATTCATTTTTATATTATAGAAGATTAACGTGCCACACTGTGGTAATGGTAAACTGTGTTTTAAAAAAAGAGCGTGTGTGCCGAGCACACAAGTTAGAAGTGAAACATCTTTGGCAAGATTCAAAGATCAAAATCATCGCCTTAGTCTATGACGTGACGGTATTGCCATGACGCGACCTTGAAATTTTACGCTCAATGCGCCTAAAGAAGTTTCACTTCAAAATGATAAAGCAGAAAATTTGCCGGTTCAGGTAGTTATTATGTATTTTTTATCAAAGTCTAATATTAAATCGCGAAATAATAAATGTAGACATGTTATATATACTAGTTAGTTATGTTATACTTAGTTTAAACAACAATAACGCAATATGAAAACTATTTGGGGCTAGCTTCAAACTTTTGATTCAGCCTATAACTCTGAAGATCTATCATCCATAAAGCACGATTTATCATACTTATTGTAAGATTCAACTAATCAGTGTTGGAGAGGTAATTAACCGCGAATGAGATAGTTAAACTTCAATAATTATTTTGCGTGTACTTCAATAATTTTAAGGACCGATTTTTCAATCCATAGTTAAAACTTTTCCACCCAATAAAGTATTACACGATAATATTAAAATGTCACCCGTAAACTGTCAAAGACGGGCAAAGAATGCATTTTTGAAATGGTAGTTTAATACGTTATTCGACGAATAAGCATTAACCAACTTAACCAAGGATTGAAAAATCAGCCCTAAAAATAATGTCGCCTGTTGTATTTATTCTGAACTCTTTAACGATAAGAGCACATACATTTTTTTTGTTTAATTAATTGTATTTTTTATGTATAGATATCGCCTAATTTATTATTAGTTTCGGTGAATATTCGTCATCTGTAATTGTTTTGCATAATTCTTCTTAGGGCCGATTTTTCAATGCCCAGATAAACAGCTAGATAGACTTTATTCTTCAGTTAACAAAATATTCAATTTTTCAATAGACGAATAGGACTTATCTATCGAATAAATACGTTATTTGAGGAATAAATCTATTTGCCGCTCCAACGGCCAGATAGCGCGCTATTCGACTGTTAGGCGTTTGAGTTGACAACTGATGCGTCAAATTTGGGATATTTTCGTATGTCATAACATAGAGCGTAGAATTATTAACAATTAAACCTCTTTCTATATAATTATTATCAATTAAAATCATATTGAAATTAATGTTTTTGATAGTACTGATGACCATGCCATTGAAAATTTGCCGAACGCTGCCTTTAAGTATGTCGTTTCCATCGTAAAATATATAATTTGAAACACAAATTTAACCAAACTCTTTACTCGAATCAAAACAACAATCAACAATCATAGAAGACAAGTGCACTCCTGACGTGAGTCATATTGACGGTTGTTCACAAATTGCAAGAGTTGACTCTATCCCGCTCTAACCTGACTAATTTAATATGTTTGTTTCGCCACTCCGAGAGCAGTGCTGCCAATATGGAAATATTTGGTCAGATAGTTATTCATCAAATAAATCACGATTGAAAAATAGGCGAGCCGTAATGAGTTAGATAAATAATTGAATAAATCTATTCGAGGGGTAGTTATTAGACTGTTTATCTCGGGATTGAAAAATCGGCCCTTATATATAAAAATGAATCGCAAAATGTGTTGGTAAGCGCATAACTCGAGAACGGCTGAACCGATTTCGATAATTCTTTTTTTATTATATTCCTTGAAGTACGAGGATGGTTCTTATGTAGAGAAAACGTAAACATGTACCACGGGCGAAGCCGGGGCGGACCGCTAGTAATTTATAAATCCTATTGTAACTGTTTAACGTGAAAGATGCGTATGACAACCTTTTTAATAAATAAATAAATTCTAAAATATGTTAAAAAGAAGAAATACGGAAAGAAACGACATATTTTTATTCGACTTCAAATTGCGGAAATATGCAGTATATTGTAAAGGGTACAATTTCGTATTACATAGAAAATTTGTTATGTAGGTATCTAATTTACTACGCTATCTTAATATATATAAATCTCGTGTCACAATGTTTGTCCTCAATGGACTCCTAAACCGCTTAACCGATTATAATAAAATTCGCACACCATGTGCAGTTCGATCCAACTTGAGAGATAGGATAGTTTAAACATGTAGGTACCACGGGCGAAGCCGGGGCGGACCACTAGTACTTATATAAATTTTAGTTAAACACTACAGCTGATATATCTCCAACTATAATACAGTTATGTATTACCACATTAATGTATGTAATACCACAGATAATGTATAATTGAAGTGAAACTTCTTTATCGGGGTTGGAAAAAATTTAGTGTAACATTTTTTCGTTACGCGTGACATTTTTCCGTTACGCGCCATCTTTTTCTTATCCCTACCACGCGTTATTCGACGTAATTCTGTAAAGTTGCATATAGTAAATTATTTTTTGAAAAATAAGGTCATAAAGAAGTTTCACTTCTTACATGTGTACACGCACACATTTTTTTTTATGTCAGAGCAAGCAAAGGAGCAGGTGGGCCACCTGATGTTAAGTCGTCACCACCGCCCATAAACACTTTTAACACTAGAAGTGTTACAGGTGCTTTGGCGGCCTTTTATGGACAAATAAGCTCTTTTATTGAAGGCCCCAATGACCAATAGTAGTTCAGAATCTGAACTTCAGATAATAAATAGCATTACAATGGAAATTTAATTAAAAGGCTGTCAAAGCACCTATTACAACACTACTGTTAGTAGTGTTTATGGGTGCTAACCACTTAACACCAAGGGTAATTTTGCTATTTGCTTTGGCGTCATAAAAAAATTACATTAGCATCAAATGGCATCGTCAGTCTTATTATCTCAACTAGCCTTCAAAGCTATGTATGAACCTTGTGCTACCACAATTCAAATAAATGTTTTTTTTATGCCAGCTTGTCTATTGAAATCTGTAAAGCAACGATAATTAATATTTGGCGCTTTAGAGTATATATTACAATAGTAGTATATATACTCTAAGTTTGGCGCATTTTCACCCCTTATGATAGGCGTACTACACAGGCGTACTATAATTTATCATAAATTATTTTATCTTAAATAAACCGGATTGGCAACCTAATATTTACAGCAGATATTTTTTTCATTAAAATTTTTTAAATATCGAATTCTAATAATAAAATTTTAAATTTCGCACGGTCAAATATTTTTTTTAAATTTCGAATTCTAATCGTATAATTTCCCACAGGTAAACATTATGTTATGAAAAAAATAATTTTGCAATTTTTGGAAGCACACAATTTAAACGTTTACATTTGTTTGACAAACGAAACCCGTATTTTATTGACACAGACACCTGAAAATCGAGTTTACCCGAAGGCAATATAAATAGTGTCACAATTCGTTCCATAAAAAGCACGTACGTGCGTAAAATGTACCAACTCATCTATAAAACTTACCCTAAATCTCCTGGATCCTTCTATATATTGCGTTAAACTGGACAAATTGCGAAATTGTATTTGTTTATTTATTTAACACGACAAACGCACGGTTATTGACAGACGTGCGGCTGCTTCGCGGGGCGATACACGAATGAATGAACCTAGGGGTTGCTGAGACTCGGAGGGCGGAGCTGCCCAGCTGTAACACCCGACCAATTTCAGAAGCTCTACCCGACATATTGTTTAGCACGCAATATGGGATTTTGTACTCGGTCGGTTTATGGAAAACTCGGCCTGAATCTGAGAAGATAAGCTAACCAATTTGAAGAGATCTCGCTTGACATAATGCGACGTAGAGGGATGTGGCTTTTTGAGTTGTTCGGTTGTGTGCGGATGTTTATTGTTTGAGCTGCTGAAAATTGTCCGTAAGTACGGCGCCCGGGTAATGTAATGTATTAAGACGAGTAATATGGTTAATGGATATTTTTATATTTACACATGGGTATTGGGTATAGGTATGAGTTATGAATTTAATACTGTTATGTTTTATCAGCTGAATGGAAGGAATGTTGAATAATATATTATTATCGATTCATTCTGGTAGATTAGGTTGATTTATTACCAGTATGAAATATAGAGAGTTTCCTTTTTTTCTTATTTGTTTTTCTTTATTGTGGTTCAGGTGACATTGTGTATTTTGACTGAATACATAATTTCTATGTGTATAAGATAAGATGAAATTACATACATATTTTTAGGAAAGATGTAATTACATATTTCTACGCAGTTTTTCTAAATCAATTCAACTCATCGGTTTTTAATATTAGTGTTCTACAATGTTTACTTAGTTCTAATAATAAATAATGTACATATCGAATTAACTAGTTATTTTTTATTTTACACTTAAGCAACATAAAAAGCCATGTGGTGCTGGGCCTACGGTAAGCTTTAGAAAAGCTCTACCCTAATAAAGCAAAGTGATGAGCTCGTAGACCTATAGATAAGCTTCTTTATTTATCGTGTTCAGTGTAAATAAAGCATTAAAATTGCACTAAACTTATACTGTTTTTACAATTGCAATTGCTTGGTACCACTTAATAAAAGCTACAGGTAAATATGAAGCTGTAATTATATTCCTACTAGCGTACCGCCCGCGGCTTCGCCCACTTTGTCTAAAACCTAGGAAATTTTATACTAAAATATTCCTCTTGAATTACTCTCTCTATTAAAAAACCGCATCAAAATCCATTGCGTAATTTTAAAGATTTAAGCATACAAAGGGATATAGGGACAGAGAAAGCTACTTTGTTTTATACTATGTAGTGATTAAAAAGCTGAACATTTTGTTTCTTTATTTGATTCGACATGCATATACCTATCAGGAAGTAGTGGACCGATCTTTTTTTGTTTTTGTGGGTAGTATATTTATGGAAGACATACGTAATTTTGCTCTAGCATAGAAGATCATACATTTGATATGCAGCCAAATTTTGGTAACTCATTAAAAATCTGTATTTCATGTAAAAATATTTAAAATAGTTCCGTACTTATATACAAAAGGTACATTTATCATGCTAGAGCATTGAAATGAGCTGTCAGTGTTGATTAAAAACTGCCACCTCTGCGGTTTTCATCAAGTTTTTGTACGATTTTTTACTTTGCCTGAATAGATAATGATTAGCGATGCTTTTGATAGCGTTGTTTAATATCTCATTTTTGTGTTCGAACATATTTTGTTTATTCAACTTCTGTTAGAAGTGCTTTTTAATCATTATACTACACTAGCTGTGCTTCGCGGTTTCACCCGCGTGGCTCCGCTCCTGTTGGTCTTAGCGTAATGATAATGGGCTACCTGAGGTGAGCGCGTTCAAACAAACAAACTCTTCAGCTTTATAATATTAATAATAGATTTGTATAATATTGGCCGCTACGGTTTTCAAACCAGTTTTACAGAGAACAGCTTACGATGTTCCTGTAGAAATTAAGTTTACTACTTTTATATTTAATGGGAATCAAATTGTTTGTATTGTATTATTTTATTGTTTCCTTCAATAAATTATTTAAACCTAATTGCCTGTATAATTTTTCATACCTATGTAATTAATGAATTTATTATTTTGCACGCCTCATAAGCGAAGCGTTGAGGTGGGTACTAC
>CAJQZN010041754.1:0-32443 GCA_907164685.1 Colias eurytheme | reverse complement strand
TTACTTCACTCGAATTAAAAACACCGTTATTGTGCGCAAAATAATAGCCAAATAAATAAAACTTTTTGCCTTGACTGTACAAGAACCCGGTTGATTTATTTTTTTATTTTATTTTTTTCGTAAGGTATGTGTAATGATCTATCACAAAAACAATATTTCGTGTGTATTGGTCTTAGCCCAAGTTTCAGGCCCAATTTGCCCATTCTCCTTTGTTTATCTAAAATATTTGATTTGCAACAGATACCATTTACAGTGACAGATATTTCATATTCTATTGAAATAAATCGAACAATTTTTTTAAAATCGAATTCTAATATTAGAATTTCCCACCGGTAAACATTGTATTATAAAAAAAATATTCAGGCAATTTTTGGGAACATACAATTTAAACGTTTACAAACGAAACCCGTATTTTATTGACACAGACACCTGAAAATCGAGTTTACCCGAAGGCAATATAAATAGTGTCACAATTCGTTCCATAAAAAGCACGTACGTGCGTAAAATGTACCAACTTATCTATAAAACTTACCCTAAATCTCCTGGACCCTTCTATATCCTGCGTTAAACTGGACAAATTGCGAAATTCTATTTGTTTATTTATTTAACACGATAAACGCACGGTTATTGACAGACGTGCGGCTGCTTCGCGGGGCGATACACGAATGAATGAACCTAGGGGTTGCTGAGACTTGGAGGGCGGAGCTGCCCAGCTGTAACACCCGACCAATTTCAGAAGCTCTACCCGACATATTGTTTAGCACGCAATATGGGATTTTGTACTCGGTCGGTTTATGGAAAACTCGGCCTGAATCTGAGAAGATAAGCTAACCAATTTGAAGAGATCTCGCTTGACATAATGCGACGTAGAGGGATGTGGCTTTTTGAGTTGTTCGGTTGTGAGCGGATGTTTATTGTTTGAGCTGCTGAAAATTGTCCGTAAGTACGGCGCCCGGGTAATGTAATGTATTAAGACGAGTAATATGGTTAATGGATATTTTTATATTTACACATGGGTATTGGGTATAGGTATGAGTTATGAATTTAATACCGTTATGTTTTATCAGCAGAATGGAAGGAAGTATGGAATGTTGAATAATATATTATTATCGATTCATTCTGGTAGATTAGGTTGATTTATTACCAGTATGAAATATAGAGAGAGTTTCCTTTTTTTCTTATTTGTTTTTCTTTATTGTGGTTCAGGTGACATTGTGTATTTTGACTGAATACATAATTTCTATGTGTATAAGGTAAGATGAAATTACATACATATTTTTAGGAAATATGGAATTACATATTTCTACGCAGTTTTTCTAAATCAATTCAACACATCGGTTTAATATTAGTGTTCTACAATGTTTACTTAGTTCTAATAATAAATAATGTACATATCTAATTAACTAGTTATTTTTATTTTACACTTAAGCAACTTAAAAAGCCATGTAGTGCTGGGCCTACGGTAAGCTTTAGAAAAGCTCTACCCTAATAAAGCAAAGTGACTGAGCTCGTAGACCTATAGATAAGCTTCTTTATTTATCGTGTTCAGTGTAAATAAAGCATTAAAATTGCACTAAACTTATACTGTTTGTAATTATTACTTGGTACCACACTTTATATGAGCTATAGGTAAATATGAAGCTAGCTTATATACTAGCTTATCGCCCGTGGCTTCGCCCACTTTGTCTAAAACATAGTGAATTTTATACTTAAACATTCCTCTTGAATGACTCTACCTATTAAAAAACCGTTTCAAAATCCATTGCGTAATTTTAAAGATTTAAGCATACAAAGGGATATAGGGACAGAGAAAGCTACTTTGTTTTATACTATGTAGTGATTTAAAAGCTGAAGATTGTGTTTCTTTATTTGATTCAACATGTAGAAGTAGTGGACCGATCTTTTTTTTTGTTTTTGTGGGAAGTATATTTATGGAAGACGAACGTAATTTTGCTCTAGCATAAGAAATCATACATTTGATATGCAGCCAAATTTTGGTAACGCATAAAAAACCTGTATTTCATGTAAAAATATTTAAAATAGTTTAGTATTTACAAAAGGTGTCTCATTTATCACGCAAGAGCATTGAAATGAGCTGTCAGTGTTGATTAAAAACTGCTACCTCTGCGGTTTTCATTAAGTTTTTGTACGATTTTTAACTTTGCCTGAATAGATAATGATTAGCGATGTCTTTGATAGATAGCGTTGTATAATATCTCATTTCTACGTCAAAGATTTGTTTCAGCTTCTTTTAGAAGTGCTTTTTAATTATTATACTACAAAGGTATCTTAATACTATTATAAAGGCGAAAGTTTGTATGGATGTATGGATGTTTGTTACTCTTTCACGTAAAAACCACTGAACCGATTACAATGAAATTTAGCACACATATAGAGGGTAACTTGGATTAACACATAGGATAGGTTTTATCCCGGAAATCCCACGGGAACGGGAACTATGCGGGTTTTCCTTTGAAAACGCGGGCGAAGCCGCGGGCGGAAATCTAGTAGTTAATATTGGTCGCTACGGTTTGTAAAGCAGATTTTCACAGCAAGTAATTATGTATGTACCTGTAGAAATAAAGTTTACATGTACTTACCTATAACCTTAATGGGAATCATATTGTGTTTCCTGTCTTTATATACTAACCTATATGCACCTAGGTATATGCCTGTATAATTTTTCATATCTATACTAATATTATAAAGAGGAAAGGTTTGTTTGTATGTATGTATGGTTTTCACGCATAAACTACTGGACCGATGTTGATGAAATTTGGCACAGATAATCTTTAGACCCTGAGAAAGAACATAGGCTACCTTTTATTGCGAAATATGTACCACGGGCGAAGCCGGGGCGGACCGCTAGTTATCTATAAAATGAATTTATTATTTTTACTTCTATGATGAATCGTAATTTTTTTAGACACCTACATTACTTCTTAATTAAATCAGAAGGAATCTGGTTAATTATGCAGGTTTCTATGTCAGAGGCAAAAAAATATATACCTATAATGTATTCATATCTAAATAGAGAGACGTCACATAAGAGGAAGTTAATTGTAAATTACTGACATAATTTTGTAGGCAATATCAGGTCATATAGAGACCATTAGATGTCATAATAGGATGCCGATGCTGTTCATGAAATGTAATTAAGTTCTCCTGAGAGCATAATAATAGAGATTATTATATAATGGACATATTTCCTTATTATGGCTGTCTATAGACACGTTTTTGTAATGTTATTCGGAGACATTTTTCCCGATTTTAGGGTAATTTTTGATGTTTTTTGTTTGTCAAGTGTGATTGTATAAAAACAACATGCGGATTTTTGAACTAGGATATAAAATACGGCGAGTTAAAATACTTAACTAAATTGAAGTAAGGTACGAAAGTGTATATAGATGAAGTCAAAAATTATCAGCTATTTTAATAATTATTGTTCCATACGATAAAATCAAATTGCAATAAAATTATTGTGTCATATCTTTTTCTACAATTTTATTGCTTCATACTTACGATAATATCAAACTTAAACTGTGTCGTTAAAGCTTTCGGTTTGGCTTATGTCCATAATATTTCAATTAGGACTTTCATTACTTCGAGAACATTAGCCGATGTTAACTCCAGTGCCTTTTCTGGGATAATGAGATTTCCCGTAATTCAGTGCAGCCTCGAAACACCAAGAATCTCGAATACCTTTCACGCTTTAAAACAGAATGTTAAAGTGAGATGGCTTATATTCAATTACGTGCGAGTGAGAGAGATGGAAGCTAATTCATTTAGAACATTTTACAGGGTCCAAAGTCAATTTCTGCTTAATTTGTTGCTTAGTATTGTTTGTTTTAAATAACGTCGCTTTCAAAATTAAAAGCACGCCAGTAACAAGTGTTGTAAAATAATTATTAAAATCAGCTAAAAATGCCACCGCAGTAAAGACTGTAAAAATTATATAACCATTATAAATATCTACAAATTGTTTACCTGTAATTATTTTATTGAAAACTTTGATGTATATATAATACACGATTTTTTACAGTTTATCATGCTTTATAAAAGTTTCACGTGTCAATACAGAAAAGTGTTACTTTGTTACAAAATTGGAACGGTTGGAATAGTTTTTAGCCTGCGGCCTGCCAATTGTGAAACCCGTCACTTCGTAATATGCGCTTGTCCGTCGAATATCATGACGATTTTTTGCGTAGAATATTCTGTAGAGGCGCAACACGTTTATAACGTGCTAGCTGTGGAGAGTGGTTTTACTTGCGGACGAACCCGCGGGCAAAAGCGAGTGTTTCTATAGCTTTTGTATTGTTCTGCTACTAAAATTACATCACTGCCACTTGGCAGATTTTGATAATAGATACTTATCGATTATCAAAATCCGTTCAGTGGTTTCCGCGTGAAAGAGTAACAAAAATATCTCCTAAAAAATTTAAGTTTTAATAATTATCTATTTTCTAGTCAAACTAATGTATTTGTATCATACTCCGTACTTTTTAGTCCCCGATTGAAAAAAAAGCGTTTGGGCTGTGTTTGTTAATTTCATCAAGACGACGCAGCGTAGGCAACATTCGAAGGCAACATTCAAAACATTCGAAGCCCTACGTCTCATCACTTTACAACCTACATTATAATAACCATTCTACACACATTCCTATGATATCATTATACAGAAAACTGTTACAAATCCTTGAAAATATGTGAGTGCTAAAACTATTAATAACGAACGGCTGTGTTTACACTTCCTATAATTGCATTTATGATACGCCATACGCTTTTATCGAATGACTTTGAAGATTTTGATGTTGATTACTTGATCGATAAATTGATCTGTACGATGTTTTTTTTGATAATTTTATAGCGATCTGCTTGGTTATTAATAGACGGTGATATTTGTAATGGAATGTTAAACGGATATGTTTTATATGTTTTACTATAGCTGTGCCCCGTGGTTTTACCTGCAGTGCTCCGCTCCTGTTGGTCTTAGCATGATGGCTTAACCATTTTTAAGACATTTATGGACTAGTCCAAGAACATGCTTCCTGAATCTGTGTTCCCCGATGAGTACAATATGGGGGTCTTCAAGAGGAGAGTGAACAGGTACATTCTAGGGAAGCGCGCTCCATCTTAGGCCACATCTCAGCTTACCATCAGGCGAGATCGTGGCCAAGCGCTCCCCTATTGCAGCGTAAAAAAGTCTGTTATGAAAGCGTTTTTATTCGTCATTTTTATAAAAGATGGTATCATATTTTTAACAGATTGACCTATTTAATTAACGATGGCCCTGATAATTAACTTGACCAACGATATCCCTTCGAATTTTGCGTTACATCACATCTATACTAATATTATGAAGCTGAAGAGTTTGTTTGTTTGAACGCGCTAATCTCAGGAACTCCGATTTGAAAAATCCTTTTGGTGTTAGATAGCCCATTTATCGAGGAGGGCTATAGGCTATATATCATTACGCTAAGACCAACAGGAGTGGAGCCACGCAGGTGAAACTGCGAAGCGCAGCTAGTTGGTATATAAATTGATTTAACAGTCAGTAGATGTGCAACATCTGTTACATAAATACCTTTTATTTTTTACGCCTTTATTGCACACATTGTATACCCCTTCTGCACATAAAACCGAAACCTATTTCTTATTAGTCTTTATAGCAGATAGAAACAGCCAGTTCTAACAAAAACCGCTAATATCAGTATAACCCTGTCAAAACAAATGGTCCAATTTTCACCTTCAAAATTGTGCAGAAACCTCAAAATTCCGATATAGTGCTGCCAAATTTAAAAGCACACTAAACGAGCGCTGTTTTATGGTAATTGGCTTAGCTCGTGGGAATCGTTAGCGTGGTTATTAATTTACAAGATCATACCGAATAATGAGGTTAGTTTTAATATTGAATTTCCTGGAAATCCTGCTTTGCTTTAAAATTTTGGAAGGGTTATTCGTTGATTGGTTTCATTTAAAATCTCTTGAAATACAGTTTTTAATTACTGATTTTTTAGAATATTACTTAACGAACATAAGTATCTATCAATGAATAAAAGTTCACTTTTTATAGTTAACATTTCTCCTTAGCAGATGGTATTTTTCATATTGTTTGTAATTTTATTATCATCAACCTATACTAGCATAGTAATATACATAATTTATTTTTATTTATTTATTAGACACACCAATAAGGACTCAATTAATACAATTTACAGAAGTACATTAATAATAATTATTATTTCATAAACTGAATTGGCCATAAAGCAGGCATATACAACAATTATAAAAAAAGGTCTTAAAATTTTTCAGTTTTAAAAGTCTAAAAATACACAATCAAATTTAGCATCCCTTGAAGAAACAAAATAAGTATAAAAACGTAAAATTCATAACATAATTAAAAATTTATCAAGAATACATAAAATTAATACTACAATAATAACATGATTACAATTTTGAAATTTTATACATCCATGAAATAAAAAATATGTAAATAATACATACATAATATCATTTATTCAGCAAATTATGGAAAAAATTGAAGCTTGTCATATATTAAATCATAGAAAATAATGTTACTTTTTGAAACAAAACAATCAATAGGTACAAAATTATAATACAGCTTTCCGCCCACCGCTTTACTCAAGTGTTCGCCGTTTACGAGATTGCGTGACAGCCACGTCCTGTACAAATTTTCACGCCTACTGTAATAAATTGGAAAAATAAACTACAATGGTACTTTATTTTTCCAATTTATTACACAGAAGCAGATTTCTTCTATAGCGATTCTATTTTCTGTATAGGAAAACTAGCTGTGCTCCGCGGTTTTACACGCAGCTGCTCCGCTCCTGTTGGTCTTAGCGAGATGATTTATAGCCTTCTTCGATCAATGGGCTATCTAACACCGAAATAATTTTTCAAATCAGACCAGTAGTTCCTGAGATTAGCACGTTCAAACAAACAATATGATATTAAGTATAAGTATAGATTTTTGTGCCTTCACACTCTTAGGAAGCTAAAAAGAGACATAAGCTTTTGACCGCGGGGAACGTCTATTTACCATGAGAAATTCCTTTGACTACGCGAGCGAAGCCGCGGGCATAAGCTAGTTAAGTAATAAATATTGCAGTTTTATATTTTTAGATCAAATACATACACGTGTCAATTTTGACGCAAACAAACTCCAACAATAACAATTAAAGAGAAATATTGTTTGCCAGAGATGTACTCAATTCTATAGCTAATTAAAAAAGGCCTTGCAAAAAGTAATTAAAAGCGAGTAATGTCGTTGCTGGAAAAAATAATTGACGACAATTGCAGTAGTACTAATAGTAGTAGCTTTTTTGTGTTAATTAAATTAATTTAGGATTGTTATGATTGATTGATATAATAAAGCAATAAAAAATCGTCTGGTTTCGTTTAGAATTGCTAAAGAAAAAGAATATCTTAATTTTCTTTATTGTTTGTGTCTAGCTCTACTTATTTCATTAAATTTGTAAACTATATCACTGACATAAACAAAATAATAATACAGCGATCTTTAGCTGGTTACTTATTTGTACATCTAAATATAATTCAACAAATATCTATTATAAAATGGGAAATTCAGCAAAAAAATTGGGGGCCCTAATTTTCTTACCTAATCCGTATCTGTTCAAAAATCAGAGTTCTCCCTATCGGAAGATACAAGGTCGCAGTTAAGCCCAAAGCCACGTTGAATAACTGTTATGTAACTTGATAGCTGGATTTGTTCACTAGCTCTGTTTCCAGGATGTGCTTTGATTTTTAAAGACTAGGTTATGTTTTATATGAAAATGTTTATATGGTTGTGTATGTATTTTAGATATCAATGAAATTAGTATGATAAAATTAACTCTATATATATTACTATATAGATACTCTATTTAACAAAACATAATTATTTTGTTTCTCTTCCAATAATTATAGATAACTTTTCCCGATAAAAAGTGTATTTAACCAAAATTTTAATCTGATACTTCCTGATGAAATAAGTATGATCGATTTAAGAAAATCATCTATTGGACCTGTTTATAATTATTCACATAACTTTTAGTCTATTCTTTTCTCTCTTTGTCCGCTTTACATGTTCTATAGTATTATATTATCTGTGATTTGTTGAAATATAAACAAAACTAGCTTTCCGCCCGCGGCTTCGCCCGCGCAGGCAATGAAAAACCCGCGTAGTTCCCGTTCCCGTGGGATTTCCGGGATTGCGTCATTTTCCCGGGATAAAAAGTAGCCTATGTCCTTTCTCGGGTATCAAAATATCTCCATTCCAAATTTCATGAAAATTGGTTCAGTAGTTTAGGCGTGATTGAGTAACAGACAGACAGACAGAGTTACTTTCGCATTTATAATATTAAGTATGGATTACAAAATACTTTCAATAAACAGACAAACATGTTTCAATATATGACCTGTATTGTAAAATGTTGGCACTCTACCTATCTGCAGTCCAATACAATAACACTATGAAACCTCTAATAGGCCCATTTGGTAGTGCAGTTCCGTTTTTAAGATAAACTTTAATTATTAAAACTTTTAATTGGTAGCGCATTTATCTTTAAATATATATAACTCAAAGGTGACTGATATAGTGATCTATCAACGCACAGCCCAAACCACTGGACGTATCGGGCTGAAATTTGGCATGCAGGTAGATGTCATAACGTAGGCGTCCCCTAAGAAAGGATTTTAGAAAATTCATCCCCTAAAGGGGTAAAATAGGGGATAGAAGTTTGTATGAAACTTTTTATTCCCTGGATGTATTTGCATGAAATTTAGCACACATATAGAGGGTAACTTGGATAAACACATAGGATAAGTTTTATCCCGAAAATCCCACGGGAACGGGAACTATGCGGGTTTTTCTTTGAGAACGCGGGCGAAGCCGCGGGCGGAAAGCTAGTTATTTAAATAAAATTATAAAAAATTTTTATCAAGGTATCATCGGTAACAATACAAAGATTTTACATTATCTTTATGTACTAAGATAATGTAAAATCTTTGTATTGTTACCGATGATACCTTGATAAATGTACAAAGTTTGAATTAAATTAATTGTTCGTTTAAATTGCATCAAAATCGATTTTAAAGTAGACGGTTACATCTATACTAATATGTATTACTAGCGGTCCGCCCCGGCTTCGCCCGTGGTACATATTTCGCAATAAAAGGTAGCCTATGTTCTTTCTCAGGGTCTAAAGATCATCTGTGCCAAATTTCATCAAAATCGGTCCAGTAGTTTATGCGTGAAAACCATACATACATACAAACCTTTCCTCTTTATAATATTAGTATAGATAAAGAGGAAATATAGGGAATATCCACTTAATCATTCATTATATTATACTCATAAATATAATTTTAGCTTCTCCGTTTATATCCTGTATATTAGTAATCGCAAGTTCTATTTCTGACGCAATAAAACTGAAATTATTACACCGCTTGTTATACATGAATTCGTCAACTTGTTTACAAGCTTCGCGAATGTGTTTTGGAATGTTTTTAATTAATTTCCGATTGTAAAGTTTTGTGTAATGTTCGATAGTTTTAAACGTATATCTATATTATAAAGCTGAAGAGTTTGTTTCTTTGAACGCGCAAATCTCAGAAACTACTGGTCCGATTTGAAAAATTATTTCGATTGTGTTCGATGGCCCATTTATCGAGGAAGGCTATAGGCATCTATCATCACGCTAAGACCAACAGAAGCGGAGCAATGCGGGTGAAACCGCGGAGCACAGCTAGTACAAGATAAACTTGTGCGATGCTGTATTATTTATTTATTTATTTATTTATTCATCTTTGACTTACAGTACAAAACACACCAACTATGAATTTATGAAGTAATAATGCATGCTACAACCAAGTTCAGGCAGAATATTGTAGTTAATTTGGCTTTTTATCGGTATAATATTTCACAGTAGACATTAAGAGATATATGTTCATAAAACTAATTTACAATAAAAGTATACATAGGACACTATATTATAGTATAGTACCTAGGTATTTTATTGCATCGTTGTTTTGTTCAACCTAAACACTAACCGTTGATATGGCTAAACCTCAAAGGAAAACTGGATTCCTGACATCGGATGAAAAATGTAAGTCAATATATTGACATTTGTATTAATACTTGAAATGCCTTTTTTTTCTACTTTCTCACTTCTTTCACACAAGCGCTTGCAATGGTGAACAAAGTTAAGCTCTATACAATACAAACATTTGCAAGATAATATAAAAGTCAAAGATTTAAGTATAAACGAATAATATATTATCCAGATTACATATTAAACATAATATTACTTTATATTTTTACCTCTAAAAATATAAAGTAATACCTAAAATCTAATCTTATCTTAATACTATTATAAAGGCGAAAGTTTGTTTGGATGTATGGATGTATGGATGTATGGATGTATGGATGTTTGTTACTCTTTCACGTAAAAACTACTGAACCGATTATAATAAAATTTAGCACACATATAGAGGGTAACTTGGATTAACACATAGGATAGGTTTTATCCCGGAAATCCCACGGGAACGGGAACTATGCGGGTTTTCCTTTGAAAACGCGGGCGAAGCCGCGGGCGGAAATCTAGTAAATTATATATACTACCTTCCTCTTGAATCACTCTATATATTAAAAAAAAACGCATCAAAATCCGTTGCGTAGTTTTTAAAGATTTAAGCATACATACGGACACATCACACAGGGACAGAGAAAGCGACTTTGTTTTATACTATGTAGTGATATAATCACCGTTTATCCTGTGCGCGGTGATATTAAAAAAGTTTTTTAGTTTTATTCTCTCGTGTGAGAGCAGATAAAACTTTAGGAATATTAAAAGTTGAATGCCTGCAACGCCGACAAAGGCATGCACTCTGTGTGTAATATATTTTTAATGTATTGCAATAGCCCGGAGCGTGGGAAACTTGTTCTTATATTTTGAAATATGTTGGAAATAAAAGTTTTAAATTTTTATACGAAAATTTATATGTTAGAGCTTGGATTTGTAGAGCAGAAATGGTAGAGTATAATGTTACTTCGCGTATAGTTTAAATGATATTTTTGTAGAGCAACTTTCTTAGGTGCGTTGGGAGTAAAATTTCAAGGTTGCGCCATGGCAATACTGACGCGTCATGGAGTCAGGCGACGATTTTGTTATCTTTGAAACCTTTTTTTTTTACGCTGCGATAGGGGAGCGCTTGACCACGATCTCGCCTGATGGTAAGCTGAGATGTGGCCTAAGATGGAGCGTGCTTCCCTAGAATGTACCTGTTCACTCTCCTCTTGAAGACCCCCATATTGTACTCATCGGGGAACACAGATTCAGGAAGCATGTTCCAGTCCCTAGCGGTTCGAATAAAGAATGACGATCCGAACCGCTTAGTCCGAGTACATGGAACGTCAACCATAAATATATATTGAAGTGCTAGATCTGTGTATTGAATCTTGTCAAAGAAGTTTACTTCTGACTTGATTCTGACACGTGTGCTCGGCATACACGCTCTTTTTAATCATATTTTCTACCTTTAGATCAGAAATAATATGTCTTTGCATTTCAATTTCTCTACCACACCTTTATAAATAGATTTATTCATTCCTAGCTTCACCTGTTCCTCTTGTTTCATGTGTGTGTATGAATAAACAGGAATATATGATACTTGTGCTTATACGTACACATAAATCATTTGATGACAGATTGATCCTAAAATTCCACGAATTTACATTCAATTCATAAAATCTTTTAAAGAATTACGCGTAAGAAGTATTCAGGCTAAGTCCCCTCATTATTTATAACGATTCTCCGGAGTAGGAAGGAGGAGCGAAGATAAAACGACTTCCGTCATTTTGTTCCATGAAAAAGTTAATTCCGAAAAGGTTATATATTTTATAGTCGGAAAATTGCACAGGAAAATTGCGTTTGAAAAGCTGTTTAATTTGACCTTGAAAAACTTTAAATTAATAGAATGGAGATATACTTACCTACATAGATTTATTTCATTAATAAATGTAATGCTGACATCCTGAAATATATATATAGCAAGGACAAGGACTATATAGCAAATCAATAATTGGAGAGTCCACTAGGCTTCGCATTTGCATCGTCAATCTTATACATAAATTGATTTTTTTACCACCATTTCAGAAATCAGTTTCTACAGTGCAGAACACCCGTGCTCACAAGCAACCTACAGAAAACCTAAAAAGAATTTGATTCTCTTTAAAAGTAATATAGACTATCCTGCAAGGTCGAACGTTAATTTATGGAGCCAAAATATCATTGACCGATTTTGTTCCAGCCATTATTTATCCAACGTCAATCCAGAGTGACAATAATTTAGCCTTAACGGATCAAATAAAATAGATTCGAGCATTTCATGGACGATTAATACTTGAATGGCCTGTTTTTGTTATTGAATACGACACACAAATGGAAGGAATGAGGAATAAATACGAAAACAAAATAATACATTTGATTTATGAGCTTTACTAAAACTATATTTAGCTTGCTTACGTGTGTTAATCACAAGTTGAAATTATTATGTACTTTTTAACGGTACAATTACACTAAACGAACATAGAGCTAGAGCAAGAGCATTCTTTCGTGATCTTTTAGTGTAAACGAAAACTGTGTATTAAGTGTTGTTAAGTATTATTGTTATTATTGCATATAGAATACAGAATCTTTTCGAACGCACTAAGAATGCTCTACGCCTATTTACAGTAAAAGAATTTGAATAGTGGGGTTAAAATGAGCATTCTCTCATTTGATTAACATGTATAACCAAAAATAATAATGAAACCTCTTTCTGTTGAGGAGTACTGACAATAAATGACACACAATCATGACATTATAATGACGGACTTATTTATTTTGATAAGCGCTATTTTGAAAACAGTTTGTAATATTGTTTTTTTCTTGAGATTTATATCAATTGGCCGTTATTAGGAAGAGGTAAGTTATATGCAGATAATCATGTATGTAATAGACTAATATAATATACAAAAATATATACAAGTAAATTAATATAAGGATTAAAAATATCTCATTTATAATATATCTTCTCCGTAAAGATTTAACTGATAAATATATGAATATAGCTAAGAATATAGCCTTAAAATAGTTTATTATACTCAATTTTAAATTTACATCGTCTTTGCACGGGTGTTATTAAGCGTATTAAATACATTGCTCTTGAATCTCTATCATATAAAACAGCCCACTTCAAAATTCGCTACTTAGTTTTAAATATCTAAGCTTTGATATAGACCCGCTTACAGAGGGTCAGAAAGCGAGAATCGATTTTATTTTACATTATGTAGCAAAATCTGTCTATTACCTAACAAAATCTGTTTTCTCTGGCACCCTTTATTGTTCCCAGACTAATCAGTGATGATGAACGTTCTCCGGTCGATGTTTGGGGTTTGCAGCAGTTCCGCTGAGAAGGGGGAAGTCCATGACATGATCAAGAAGATCTTCGGAAGCGAACTTGTCATGAAAGATAATACAGATAGGAATAATCAGTAAGACTGACTAATTCCTTCTAATTACTAAGTATCTTCATAATAAGTTTCGATGATAACGAGTAAAGACCTATTCAAACTACAGCGGTATCCTCTACCGCCATGGGTAACGGTATCCCGATGGGCACGCGATTAAATCTCTTACGTGGTATATTATAGAGTCACTAATCGCGTACCGAACCGAGTACGGTATCGAACAGCCGATACCGCTGAAGTTTGAAGTTTGAATTCTGAATACAAATGCTGTATTTAATAAACAATATCTACGAAGTAGAAAGGTTCGGCAAGATGTTTGATTGATAATGGATAGATTGTTCGATAGCAAACTATAAACTTTATTGTATATTTCGTAAAGAAAAGACGTGGCATGAAGCTTATTTCAAATACTATAGTTTCAAGGTAAGATTATATCTGAATTTGGTTGCAGGCGATCGAAATATGTGAGCCACATTCGTGAAAATCTCCCAAAAATGCTGGACGCCAAAATATTAAGCCCTAAATCGAAATCATTGAAAAAAGTTCCCCAAACAATAGCAGAGGTACTAATTATAATACTTAAGTATCATATTTTTCTTAATAATAGTTTCGTTTTATCTGATTTTTGAAATTACATGTACATATATAGTAAATCAGGCCTATAAACTTTTAAAGAATAATAACATGTTACTAATAAACAAGTATACATGCTTACTTTAAAAAATAGAATTGATTTCGAAAGAAATTTTTCAGAACGCTGAATCAGCTGACGATAGACATGGTCGCATTGGTCCAAAAATAGTCGTGTTTGACGCATCGACAGGTAAGCTAAATTTCAATTTTTAGTACTTATACTTTCTTAAGTAATTACTCAATTATATGATTCGTACTAGACACATAACTTGAGTTTAGTGCCTATACTTGATATGAAGCACAAAGTCATCAAATAGTTTAAATCGTTACTTTTTGTTCAATTAACTCGAGCAACAAAAGTATCAGACAGACAAAAAAATAAGGTCATTAAATATTTAATATGGGTATCAAAATATAAACGGGCTAGCTAATAATAACTTAAAAAATTATGTTGAGTCGTTCTAAACCTATATTCCGGAGTAAGAGACTTAAATTATACCTAAGCTTGTTTTTAATAGATAAAACATAGACGTAGCATTTAAACTAAAAATCTTAAATTTAATAGTAAGTCTGTAGTTAAATCAACTCTTTATTCAACTTAAGGAACTGGTAGACTGGTCCTTGTTGGAGACGAAAGGGTCAGCGTTCAGGGCTTGTCCAGTTTTGCGACAATTAAGGCAACAGCATGCGTCTTCGCTGGCAAATGGATGTATGAAGTTCAGTTGGGAACGAAGGGAATTATGCAAGTGAGAAACTAGAAGATAGAACTTATTTTGAGATTCTGATAACTATGCAGGGAAATTATTTTACTTCAGGAAACAATGTAGTTACAGTTAAAAGATCTTAAAATAACTTAAAACTACGACCCATATTAAGCGAATCCTACATCCGTTATCTCTATTAGCGCTCAAGGTTCAAATTCAAATTCAATTTACAAATGTCTGTCTGTCTCTTCTTTACGCCATATCCAAAGAATTTGATGAAACTTGATTTTTGTACAGGGATAGCTAAGACCTGAGACATAAGATAGGTTTTACCCCGGAAATCCCAAGGGAACGGGGACTATGCGGGTTTCTCTTTGACTACGCAGACGAAAGCTAGTTTTTTATAGACGTTTTAAATTCCTATCGTTCATTCATTGTAGATTGGTTGGTGCACATCAGCCTGCACGTTTTCCATGGACACAGGAGTGGGGGATACGGCAAATTCGTACGGCTTCGATGGAGGCAGGGTCAGGAAGTGGAATGTCGCCACATCGCCGTATGGGCAAGCATGGCTGCCTGGTGACGTCATTGCATCCTGTATAGATATGGATAAAGGGACTTTGGAGTATTTCAGGTAGCATAAGTATAAAAAAATTAAAAGTAAGTGGTTAAGAATTAGGTGTTGTTTTTATAAAGAGTCATAATATTTTGTTTTGTAAGCAGGTATCTATTTATTATTTTAAGATTGATTTCTCCAGATGTTAACATACTTGAATGTTTTGTATATATTAAAAAAAGCTCACTATAACACAATACAATAAAAGAAACAGAGAGTATTAAGAAATGCTAATTAAAAAGCCAAATCAATTTTTTTGTGTATTTACTATTATATTTAAATGTCACCAAGTTGTATTTCTGTTTCTGAGGCACGTCAATTGAAAAATCAGTGATAATATATTAGCTGATTAAATTCCCCCAGTTAAAAATATTTCATACCACGTGAGGTTTTTTCGTTACGGAATTTCTCGATTCGGTCCTTGCGCTCAAGGCCCGCGATAGAAGCTATGCAATAGCTTAATAAAAAAGAAGAATTATTTAAATATACTTAGTAATTAAGAAATTATAGGATCTGCTATGTTTTATCATATAAATTCAGGAATGGAGTGTCGCTCGGCGTCGCGTTTGACAAAGTGACTCATGGCTCCGGACTCGCTTACTTTCCCGCTGTTTCTCTAGCTATGCAAGAACATTTATATGCCAACTTTGGGCATGTGCCGTTTGTGTAAGTACATAACATATTATGTAGTAGGTAAGATAATAATAATTAGTATGATTGTGGCAAACAATCTTAAATTATATCTGTATGTAGTTCATAAGAAAAAAATAAACATCATTACAATTATTATTTTTGTAAATTATTACTTTGGTAATAAGTATTAGTTTAGTCGAGTTCATCAATTTCATCAAATAGTTCCGCTCAAGCTTGTACGAACTTACAAAAACGCATCCTAAGGCTCGTATTTCATATGTACATCGACTTCAAATAAGGCCACGGGCAAAAGCTTATATTTTTAAAGCTTATGTAGGTTTTTTATTTTAGTACATACTGCCAAAAATGTTCTTTATAGAGTAACGAACATTTGTAACATCAAATATATTTATAATATTCGTAAAGCTTATCTGTTTTCCAAACAGATTTCCAATAGACGGCTACGCGTCTCTCCAAGCAGCTCCAACCCGCGACTGTGTACGAGCATCGCTTCTATTCAAATCTGTGGACGCCATTTTGGATGAATTAACGAGATTATCGGATCTGTCACCGCCGGTTATTGTGAAGAGTAGCAAGGTATTGAGCGAATAATTTTAACCAGCCTCTGATGGGCTCTCTTCACAATCGGCAGCGTTGGCCCAACACATTGGTGTTTGCCGCCATTACGGCAATTATGAATCTACAATGATAGCCGATCATAGACATTTAAGCTCTCTACACTATCGTGATTGCCTCTACTCGCTCAACGCTGCCCATTGTGAGGCTGGTCCATCGAATGAGTAACAAAATACGTGCAGTCTTTTGTTTCGTTGCGTGGAACATGAACAGCTTTTGTATATGCGTGTAAAATATTAAATAGTAATAGTGACTTAAATCTAAAGTATTTCTAAAACATGGGCAATCTTCATTTGAAATTTCAGGAAGAACTAATTAGAATATCATAGATGAGTTTTAGCAAAACAATAGTTCAAAAATTAAGTTATATTTTAAACAATATATCCAAGCTTATACCAGCACAGCTGATAAAAAATATTACTTTAGTTATTACCTTCAAAATAATAATAATGGAAGCTCTCATCTATCAGCAAAATGAAACGTCACCAATATTTCAACGTTCATTTTTCTCTACCGGCAAGTTTAGTATCCATCTTTTGCACCTGGCTTTCGATTGCAGTAAAGTTGAGAAACTAAAGTTATGAGTTTGTCTTTAGGTATAAGATATATTAGAAAGTACTAGTGGTTAAACGCTACTTCGGACGCGTAGTCAAAAGAAATACATGGCAGTGAGTTTTTGACCGAGGTTAAAATTGCCTTTACTATCACCAGGGATAAAAATCGTACCATCAAATCATTCGGTTGCGGCGTGAAAGAAAGACAAACAAACACAAATTTCATATTCATGATTTAAAGTAAGGATGTATAATGTCGCATTTATAATTATCTGAATATAATATAATTTTTAGGTGAAATCAGAATCATCTAAAATCGAAGTAGCACTTCGTATTCACAGCACAGACTCGGTCTACTCTCCACGCGCATCTCCACATAATATGCAAGAAGCACAGGCGCAGGATATGAAGAAAATGTCTAGAAAAGTAATTATTATAGTCATAACAATGAAAGTATAGAGTCCAATGTAATCTAAGAGAATAAAAAATAAAATTAGTTCAGTAAAATAAAACTTTTTAAAGTCGAAGACGAGTCATTTCTATTAGATAATGTGTGAAGCTGTTGCTTATCTAATTTGAGTAAAGTACCTACCTACTACTTTATTAATTTAGTGTAGGTATATATTTGTTTGCAAAATTAATTATTAGTAAATATAATACTAAAGTAGTACATTACATTTAACAAGTCGCCCGATCGATGCGATAAAGCTCTTTAAACTATCTCAAATAAATCGAAATTACATAATTTAATCATAGTATTATTCCCCTTCTCTATTATTTTGTTCTGCGTTCATTTTTAAACTTCAATGTGTTTGTAAAGAAGTCGAAAGCAAAAATAACAAAACCTATATCAATTTGTATTATAATATTTACAAGAACATCTTTTCAGGCCTTCCTCATGTCTTTAGCTCGGCTCGTCATCATAGAACTTGGGGGGGTTCTCAAATTATCGTATGTGGTGGTATCAGAATTATTGCCCAGATTTCGAGTCGCTTTGGGCTTGCCTTCTAAAGGGTTGATAGCGGAACAACACGCTATTGAGTTTTATACGAAAGCAAAGGAACAAAATTTTGTAAGTTTTAATCAACAAGGAAAACTTAACAAGTTGTGCAATGAAAAAGAATAACTTATGTACAAGTAGTAAAATATTAACAACTTCCATTTATTTAGTTAGTTTTGTAGAAAAGAAAGATGCAGTTTAAGAAATTCATCGTGATCATCTTTGATTTATTGAGGGACAATATGCCTTCAACGCAATTAATATTCAGTTAAAGCTTAAAAAATTCTAGATATGTGATAATCATGAGACCGAATATTCTTAATATTATAGTAAAGAAACACAAAATTCACTAGTTCCACATTATTTAGATTTATTTTTAGAAATAAAATGCAGTTCCATCAAGAAGTAACAATACAAAGTATAAATTCGTAATATTACTCTATTTAATATGGCAAATCTTCTGTACCAATAAAATCCTTGAAACAGACCAACCAAAGATTATAATCATACTTATAATCTGTTAAATTTCAGTCTGGTCTATCGGAAAAGTTCCTTGCCCAGCCACAACCCAGACTGTGTGGTCTGCTCGAATTGTTATGGACATTTCTGGATGAAGCAGCGTTGTGTGATATTTTGGAACACTGCGTGGTTCGCGAATGTTTGATGTTCGATCTGGTGTCGCCGGTGCGTGCGTATTGTGTTTAAAGTGTAGCCACAGATTACCTACTACTAATAGTTACTATGTATAGAAGAATAAGAAGAAACTGCTTCTGTTAAAAAATAAATAAATTGTATAATTCTTTAAACGTGGAAGGTTATTTTTTATATAAAACACTACTGACTGTTATGTTTGCTGTAAGTATTTACACCATTATCAAATTTCTAAATAGAATATTTTAAAATGCGGCTTATACAAACTCAACTAAACTGTGTTACTGTCTGTATAATTGCGCATATCAATCCATATTAAATTGATAGATAGAGAGAAAGATAATTCTTTATTGCACACACACAATAATTGTTATATTGATTACGAGTAAAAATTGTACGTTTTCAATGAAGAAAAGGTACATAATCAATTTTGAAAGAGCTTAAGTTATCGAGATTTTCTATATTATATTCCAGAATTCCAAAACGGTACAGTACTACAAAATAGCACGTGGCCTTCCCCAATTTATATGTAAATCATATTTCAGGATATGAACTTTAGCAAACAAATTGAAGGTATCTACGTGCTCTGCGGACTAATGCAGCACAGAGAGACGCGGCATCATCTCGTCAAATATGTATTTTTCAATAAAATAACGTTAGTACGCTTCTGGAATACTGATAAGTATCTTTTCTACTCTTTTTTAATTGTAGGAACTGAAAGGATTGTATGAAATGGGTTTTATAAAGTTTGAAAGTAAATTATAACTAATTTTTGTTTTGGATATTCGGCTTATCGAAGATCATAGGCAGGAGCAAAGCATGAATAAAATGTTCCAATGGAAAAAAGAGCGGAGGAAGTTGCTAGTAAATAATACAATGAATAATTTTTAATGGATAAGTTCTTATATGAAGTCAAATATGATGAAATTATGTATAATCATAAAGTTCTTCTAATAACCAAGTATATAATATTACTAGCGGTCCGCCCCGGCTTCGCCCGTGGTACATATTTCGCAATAAAAGGTAGCCTATGTTCTTTCTCAGGGTCTAAAGATTATCAGTGCCAAATTTCATCAAAATCGGTCCAATAGTTAATGCGTGAAAACCATACATACATACATACAAACCTTTCCTCTTTATAATATTAGTATAGATATCAATCTACGAACAAAGTTTTATTTATTTCCCCGAAGACAATTCGATACATACTTTACTTTTCCTTTCGTATCTCTGTCTCAATTCTACACTTATTACGATTGTAAACATATAATATAAATTGCATTTAGATTCGACAACTTCATGAATGTGAAATGTCCGGATGATAGTGTGTTAAAGACGGTCGTACGGAAACCTTGGTGGCAGAGACCGACGCCGGTTCAAGGAGAGACTGATCCTAGGATAGCTGGTTAATATATTTTATTTTAAACATCTTCAATGACACGAAAATGTTCAATAAAACGTAGATTCTGTTATTTTTGAAGTATGGCTTTTCCATGGCTTTTTAAAGTTCAAACACCTATATCTAAACGATTATTAATTTGACGATGACGATTGGTACAACTATTTAATTATTATATGACAGCATAATCTTTTTTTTATGTTATGAGGAGGCAAACGAGCGGACGCACTGCCTGGTGGTAAGCAGGTTGCGTCGCCCATAGACCATGACAGAGGTTATGGTTGTTGCCTACCAGAATAGGGTAAGGGGGAAGACGGAATTAAAATCTAATCTAATTTAATCTGATCTTTTAAATCAATACAATAAATATTATTAGGTTGATATTGATTGCTTCGTAATTATGATTCACAGAAATGACAGAAAAGGGCATGTTAGGTGGTACGAGCATGTCAGGTAATATATTTTGTGATTCATCTATAAGCTTGTTCTGTTGAATGGTCAATGACTAAACTTCATAAGGTTTTTAACAATTTTGAATACTTCTGTATAATTAATATAAATAAATAAATAAAGTGGCATTCTAACAGATCACTCCAAATTTTTTTATGTATGTTTGTTTATGATGTATATGTTTTTGTTTTTAGATAAATATAAAAAACAAACAAAGGATGATTCTCAACTAGAGGCCCAATATAGAGAAGATTGTGATAAAATTACACAAGCAATTGCTCCTCTCGAACGTGTACAGGTACATTCATATTAAAAGGAATTCCACATTTTCATGATATTCAATACCTAATCAACAAGTTGTTTTTAACAGACTCATAGGAATATGTAGTACAGGAAGTATTACAAATTCAGCAGTTTTTAAGGATTTTAAACTGGTTTTATTTCTAATCTAATCTAAAACCAAACAGGTCAATCATATAGGTTAGCTTTTATTTTCTGTCTAATGTAATAAATGTTTTAAATGTTATTACACTGCATATACATTATTAACTGGTGTCATAAAGGGAAGCGGCTCGACATATTTCTGCTTATAACCTAAACATCTAGGTATATAAAGTACCTATAGATAAAACAATACATAGCTAATGTAATCAGTGACTACTGTGACATGTAAAAGTAATATATCTAAACTAGCTGTGCTCCACGGTTTTACCCGCAGTGATTCGCTCTTGTTAGTCTTAGCGGAATGATATATTATAGCCTTCTTCGATGAATGGGCTTTCTAACACTGGAAGAATTTTTCAAATCGGACCAGAAGTTCCCGAGATTAGCGCGTTCAAACAATCAAACAAAACTCTTCAGCTTTATAATATTACAAGTATAAATTCACAAATTCTCGGGAGCTGCTCAATTCTGTGGAATGTCAGTTTCACGCGTGAGCTGCGAAATTATTGTTACGCACAATAAAACTTTAATTTTGTAAATTGAACCGCTGGGAGATAAAACGTGATGTACCATGTATAATGTAGGGTTTAAACATGTAGTGGAAGGAATGTTGAAATAATTAGAATAAAGTCTAGATACGATTTTTCGCCTCTGCAGCGAATGTTCATGGGCGGTGGTAGCGCTTACCATCAGGCAAGGTCTATGACAAAGACTATGACATAAAAAATATATATTTAGGTGGCGCTTATTATCAAATAGTCTGTAATAGAAAAAAAAATACATTTCAAATAGAGCTTTCAAAGTTTTAAAGTTTGTAGGGTTAAAATTTCGCGTCATGAAAGATGAAATAACCTGATACTCAACAAGACGAATTGATTTTATTATCTTTTTTAATTCTTATAAAAAGTTTTTATGGATAAAAAATAAATAATGTTTCATTGAATGAAACAAATAATTAATTTATAGTACTGCGTTTTGTTATACACTTTACTGTGGTCTTAGAAAAAAAAATTATTTTCTACAGTTGGAGTTTCTGTTAATGCTTCTGGACAACACAGATGGCACGAACATGGTCCCATCTACCAGAAAGATCTTTTTGGAAAAGTTTAGAAGATACATCATGGATAATTGCATATTGGATATGGTATTACTTTTATGCAATAAACTTATTCAAAACCTATTCACTCTTGCTTTAATACCAAAAATATTCTGAAAGCGCAAACTTCGTCGTTTTTCCTTTTACAAATAAATAAATTTAATTTCCTTGAGAATTTATAATGTCAAAATTAACCTATTTTCATAAACATAAAGAAATTAGCCGAATAGATTACTGGAATTTCTGAATAAAAAGCGTCCAGGAACATTTATTTCAGCGTTTGTTTAACGTGTCCCGGAATTCGCCCGCCATTTCGTGGTGTTGCCACGCTCGACTGCTCACAGCGGTGTTACAGTTGTGGCATGAAAATCCACTTGGAAACTCGTATGTTTTCTATTAAATTATATCTTATTCTACATTATCTCTTAATGTATATTTTACTGTAAACAAGAGAGAGAGAGATTAGCGCGTTCAAACAAACAAACAAACTCTTCAGCTTTATAATATTAGTATAGATAATTTGTAATAGGTTTGCAGTATTGTGTCGAAAATTTAATTCATCTCAAAGTATTAAAGAATGGTCCCGCATTTAAGCTTTGCATTACAACAGTGTTATCTCCATTTATTCATGTGTTTATCACAGAAAACCTAAATAAATGTGAATATATTTCGCTTGTTTAATGTTTTTCTGTGGTTTTAACTTTGATATATAAACTTAAATATGATAATAAATGTAGGGACTTATTATATTATTTATGATTGGAAATAAATTCGGTTTAATAGTTTAAAATTCGACTCTATTCTATACTAAATCTAATAGAAAGTGTCAAGATTTATAAATTTAACCTTATTTTAAATCTTTTAACATATAAAATACAAACAAACGAGTAACTATCGATTTCTTTACCGATTCTTCTCGGTAGAAGCAACATCCCGAATGTGGCAGTTTCAAATTTCTATTTTACACTTGTAAAAGTTTTTATGGATAAATAATTTCTTAGTTTGAGTTTGATGGAATGAAATATTTAAAGGACATTATATTTGCGGTTCGCCTCCTCGGTACAGTGGTTGACGCGTGAGCGTAACACCAAGGGGTCCTTCCTGGGTTCGATTCCCGGTGGAGACGAAGAAAAAAAAATGTCTCGGTCTGGTAGGACACAGAAGGCTGATCACCTACTTGTCCCTAAAGAAAATCGATCAGTGAAACAGATGTATAATGCATCTGCCCCTTACCCCACTTGGGGACACGGGACTTCACTTCACTTATTATATTTGCAGTAACATAGCTCCGCATATACCGCCAAGAACGTTTATAGATGGAGAATTGGATTTCTATAATGTGGACCGACTGGGAGGCGTTTTGCCATTTTTAGTGAGGACTTTACGGTAAGTTTTTCTAAAGATAATTAAGTTTTGTTGATATTAAAAGATATTCATTTAAATAAAAAAATAGTGGATATGTAAGCTTGATCTTTTAAATATTTCGATTGTTTGTATCAATTATTACTACGCTACTTTTTACGGATTTAGATGTATTCATCAATATACATATTACAAATACATTTTAAATCGATAGAGCAGTTTATTTTTATAGCAATTATACCCTATTCTAAGACTATTATTCTACATGATGCACATAATTCTACATTAATAAAAATAAAAAATAAAAATTATTTCTTGGTTAAATCATAAACTCAAAAACTGCTCTATCGATTTGAAATGTTATTTTAAGTTTAGAAAGTCTTTACCGATTAATTAATTGAAGACTTGTATAAGAATAAAAAAAATTATTGTGCGTGTACTATAAGTGTACACAAGTAAGAAGTGAAACTTCTTTATGACCTTATTTTTCAAAAAATAATTTACTATATGCAACTTTACAGAAATACGTCAATCACGCGTGGTAGGAATAAAAACAAGATGGCGATTGGCGCGTAACGAAAAAATGTTAGACTAAATTTTTTTCCAACCCCGATAAAGAAGTTTCACTTCAATAAATCGTTATCGTTACTTTGTGTACATAAAGTTCCTTCCACGAATCCTCACTTAATAATAAAAGCCTATGTCCTATTTATGTGTCAAATGAATATAAATAGCGAATTGTAATGTTTTCTCGCCAAGGCAAGATCTCGTTAACATTTTGGGCGAGGACAATCCATTTGTACAAAGCTTTGAGCCGAATTACAATCGAGCTGGCGGAATCGATACAGGTACTGTGTAGTTTATTTAGTCCAATTTAAAGTATCACTACATAGTACTATAAAACAAAGTCGCTTTCTCTGTCCCTATGTCCCTATGTATGCTTAAATTTTTAAAACTACGCAACGGATTTTGATGCGGTTTTTTTTAATAGATAGACTGATTCAAGAGAAAGGTTTTAGTATATAATTTATTATGTTTTAGACAAAACGGGCGAAGCCGCGGGCGGAAAGCTAGTTGTAGTATAAAATTCTAATTACATTATAAAAGTTAGTTCAGAATACTGCTAAGTATGTAAATATGTGAAAAGGGGAGTTAATTATAGAAGCTATATATCTTAAAGCATATTAATTATTATAAAGTGTAATCTTGTTTTATATTGTTTACGTTCGTAGAGCGTGCTACGCTTGTTCTACGTGCACGCTACGTAGCTACTACGCTCTCTCATGTAGGAGCTTTATAAGTACAAATTGACTTAGTAAGATTTATTTCTGTTTTCCTAAACTAATTACTTTTATTTCACTAATAAGGATTGGAAATGCCAAATATTTTGGGTTTGTATGAATTATTAGATAGTACGTAGTCGAGTAAGTGACAAAGTTTGTAGAAAAGGCTGATCTATACGTCTAATATGTATTGAATTTATTTTCTTTTCAATGACATATTCATTAACAGTAATTATTAATTATATATAACGCTGTCTATTTATAACTAGGAGTAAGCGATATGACGGCTGGGTCCCCCGGTCTAGCGACGTTACCTCAAGTAATATCGTCAATGGCTCGATTCATGCACACAGCTATGCCACCGATTCCTAACAGGTTACTTTTAATGTTATATAATTTTACAATTGGTTAGATGGCTCATTATTATAGGTATAGGGTGTAGAATAAAAGATAAGGAGTATGCTTTACACATGTTTATTTGAAGAAAGAGTATGCACACATCAAACACATGACTTATATACTAACTAACGTATAAAACTATTCTATATTACTATTAAATGATTTAAAACGTACAGTAACATATAAAGCCTTTACCAAATATTTATATATTACTACCAAATTACAATATACACAGAAAATATATATTGATTTATCTGATAGTATTAACTGTTTTTTATTCTTCATTTCAATCAATTTATACTTGTCTAATAAGTCATTTCTATCACCTCTAGTACTAAAATATATCCACCAGGACAACAGGGGAAACGGCACTAGCGCTAAAGGGCACCCGATCCATGATGCCCGGGGCTGGTTCTATTGACGTGAGGTCAGCGTACCTCAGGCTGTTAGACGGCCTATTAGCTTTGTACCACGGAGCTGCTATAAAACATGCTGAAAGGGTAAAAAGCATATTTAATTATGAATTTTAAATTATGAATTTTAACTATATCTATAATGTACTATCTGTTATAAAACCACTTTAAAATATAAATGAATTTTTACAGTTGTGTGAACTACGTGACAATCAAATAGACATGGCGGATTGTTTACACGACATTGAGCAGAGAATAACCGCAGTTTCCTCTGAACTTCAACATGTTCGAGGTTTGTAATAAAGCTTAAAAATATTTGAATTTATTATCAACTAACTTTCCGCCCGCGGCTTCGCCCGCGTTTTCAAAGAATAACCCACATAGTTCCCGTTCCCATGGGATTTCCGGGATAAAACCTACCCTTTGTGTTAATCCAAATTACCCTCTATATGTGTACTAAATTTCATTGTAATCGGTTCAGTAGTATTTGCGTGAAAGAGTAACAAACATACACATACACATCTGTCCTCACAAACTTTCGCATTTATAATATAAGGAGGACTAGTAGGATAGGATAGTAGGATATCAAATGTTATCTTATTTCAATCGTCTATGAGATTTTGAAAATAAATATTTAATGTAATAAGAATTAATCATTTACTTTAAACTACTTGACAAATAATATCTTCAAATTAGTAGTAATTAAGTTTGTTTACTTTTATCTTATTTAGTACTAAAAAAAATATCGCTGTAATAAATCCCTATTTCTAGGTGCAAACGGAGAATTAAGTGAACAAGAAAAGATAAGAAAGATGTTAATGGAAAAGATTTTAAAAGAATTAGAAAGATCGAAATGTGTTTATGAGGTAATACACCGATCAATATAGGTACTTATGTACATTGAAATTTGAATGTGATTGCACCAAAAATAATAATTTCCATGTTTTCCTTAAAATATGAAGAAGAATTATGATTCTGTCAAAACTATTTCTGTCAAAAAAACTTGTACACGGGCAGCTCGAGCGGTCGGTCGTTACTGCTCGAGCGGTCGGTCATTACTGCTCGAGCTGTCGTTACAAACCGCGCAGTTGACGGCTTGAAGCAGTCGCGACGGCTCGAGCAGTCCGTGTACGGCAGTGAATGAATGTCCATAGTTCACCGCGCGGTCACGGCTTCAAACCGTCGGTCTCAACTGCTTGAAGCGGTCCGTGTACGGCCGCCCTTATATGTCTGCTCTATATTCAGGAAAAATTAGAAGCAAGTGCGTTACAAATGGCGTGGGTGATAGGTGCTATTTGGACGAAGCAGAGGCAACAAGAACTAGCTAAACATTTTGCTGGGACACTGCATTCGCTACGACTCGCTTCTGACCCGGATTATGCTGCTCATATACAGGTTTTATTAGGAATTTAATTTAGAATTGAATAAATAAAATTACGTTTAATATCTATATAGTTAATAGTGAATGGACATAAATTACGAAGACTCGTAACCTGATGTCATAAGCAGTATTATTATTAGTAGTATTCTTACATCATGGTAACCCTCCTATTCTAAACACAACTTAAATCATGCAAATATTTTTACCAGGTAATAATAAGCAATAATAATATAGTTTTCCGTTTTGAAAGGTGGCAAGCAAAGAAATTCTACCGGGAAAGAGTTCAATCTTAGGTAGAGGGAGCTACGCATCTCTACAACTTGAATATACTTCGAGTTCTGATCAAAGGTAGATTGATAAAAGAAGAGACAAAATTGAGACAAAATAATAAATCGCAATTTAGTATCTAGTTAATAAAATTCTGTCTACGCTGTCTCTTTTGCAATGAAATAAATAATTTGTTTATAGGGAAAACGAATATTGAAAAATATGATAATAACATTTAATTAGTCTTATTTTGGGAATGTTGGTTAAATAGACCTCTTTGTTTATATTTTATATAATATATAGGTAATATCTTCTTGTTATACTTATTAAAAATATTTATTTTTTAGTCCACAAAGCCCAACTTCCAGGACAACCACACCGAGGGCTGACTCTGCTTCGCATGTGGAAACTGTCAGCAGTATGTTTATATTATACTAACATCATCATCTTTTTGTTATTTATCTACAATATATATTCTATATATCTATATATGTATATAAAACTCAAAGGTGACTGATATAGTGATCTATCAACGCACAGCCCAAACCACTGGACGTGTCGGGCTGAAATTTGGCATGCAGGTAGATGTTAGGACGTAGGCATCCGCTAAGAAAGGATTTCCCGAAATTTTCCCGAAAAACGGGGATGCACGTACAAAGTCGTGGGCGGAAGCTAGTAATCTATAATATGAGATAAATCATATAATAATATAGAAACCTGAATGATATAGAAAATAATATTTAAATTATACGAGTATTAAAATAAGATCATTCGAATATTATACAGCAATATCACATGCTATTACTTTTTCAATATTCAATACCTTTATAAGAGTTTAATAATTTTTTTTATTTATCTACAAAAATGCGTCATCAAAAAGTACACAAAGAATTTAAAAAACTTTTCAATTTCATGACAATGGGGAATATGCACAGTGAATGGTTCAAACATACAGTGAATGGTCTAGTTTTTAGATTCTTTTGACTTGTATGAAAACGAAAATATATTGAAGTAATATGACTCGCTTTAAAATTGCCGACCTTTTGTTTCCTATGTTTTTATAAACGACACACGAAATAACGGGAAAACAATAGTGTAGTATGGGCTAGAAGAAAATGAATTATGTTTTTGTTTGTTTGTACAAATTCGTGGTATAAGAGATACATTAATAAACATAGAAACGAGGGCAGGTTTGTATCTTATTTGGCTAGAAGAATAGCCAATCAAGTAAAGTAATCGCCTGATAAAAATTGATTAGTATCGCCTATAAACCCAAATTTTGTGTAGCTTAGATGTGTTATTGGTCGTCAAAAAGATAATCGTATTACAATTCAAAGAAACCTACCAGATATTTAACCATATTTCTTTTCTTAGTATTGGCACGTTAAATTCGTTAAAAAAATAAGAATATCATCGATTTAAAACACTTAATTTTTTTATAATTTTCATCATGATGACTCGACTAGTATTTTGACGATTCAAAAGTGCTTCTAGGTGTCTAATTGAATAAATTAATATTTGAATTTGAGTTTGTTTCATTACCAGGAGGAGGAACTCAGGAGTTCGCGGAATCTCTGTTCGCATTTATACCAGAATATCACGTGGACGCCATGTTGGAATTGTGCAATACGTTAAGATTGTATATGCATCCCACTGTACCGGTTATACAAGTGCCTGGTAATTATTAAAATTATAATAAAAACCACGAAATAAGAAATGCTAAAAATAAAGAAGTTATAAAACTCTTTTTATGTGACTGATGCTCTTTACCACCTTTAAGTACTTAACTAATAAAATAGGTAATAGGTACAGGTATATTGAGACAAATCACAACACGTAATGCAATGAAATAAAATTAATCATCAGAAAAATTGTCTTATTCTTTTACGTGTAATACAAAACAATATATTTAAACAAAATTAACAGAATGGGAAGATTTAGTGGTGTCATGTGCAGCGTTCCTATGCTCCGAGTTCGCTGACCCCCGCATTGTGCTGGCCAGCACGCGCGAGTCGCTGGTGCAAACACTCGCATCGTTCGCGACGCAGCCGGCCACCATGCGGGCGATTGAGAGAGTGCCGCTGAAACAGTTAGTTTCGATTGAAAATAGTTTTAAATACATCCGAGTTATCTGATATATTTTGAAAAGCATAGGGCAGCTTTTCAGAATCAACATTTTATGGTATTATATTAACTGCTGACTCCTACATAGTGCGAGCTAACATGCGCGTGTCGCACAAACACTGGCCTAGTTTGCGACAAAATTATTATATTAGGATGTTTTGAAATGAACAAATTCTGAAAGACAAATTCAGACAGGTTTAGAAGCTCTTTGATGTTATAATATTATATTTTGTGTGCCGATGTTAAGCTTATTTGTTCGTTAATATGATGAATAGTGTATGAAATTTTACCTACCGAGGTAAAATTTCACACAAGTCACACTTATCAGGGACATTATCAGAAAGCGATGAAAGTAGTCCTTAGTCTTTATACTTCCAACTTCCAAGATGTACACTGTAAGATTTTTGAATAAACTCTACATTTATTCATCCTATGCCTACATACTATGACATAATCGTCCTAATGATTGCGGCCATTTGTAAATTGAAATTATAAAGGCATGAATCCGACTCCAACAACGCGAAATTAAAATGGTTCGTACATGTGCCTCTTTGAATAGATAACGAAATATTACAGCGTACTTTATTGTCCATTTAGTTGAAAGCATTTTTACACATTCCAATAAAAACTGCATCAACCTTCGCTTGTTTTATAATAGATAAAGTAAATATTGATTGTAAACAAAATGAGTACCTCGAATCGCTGCCTGAATTGACGTAATAAATTCAGCATACAAATGAGTGTAAATAGAACGCCGCGTTCCGATTTTAAATTGATAAAGCGCGGGAAAACAATAACAATTTGTGTTACGGGAATATTCATGTGCGCGTATTTATTAGGGTTCCGTATTCAAAGGTAAAACGGAAGCCTATTAAACTGAGACTTCGTTATATTTCTATTC
The DNA here is from genome assembly GCA_907164685.1 of Colias eurytheme. Lineage (NCBI taxonomy): Eukaryota > Metazoa > Arthropoda > Insecta > Lepidoptera > Pieridae > Colias > Colias eurytheme. The sequence continues at coordinate 1,966 of CAJQZN010041754.1, read as the reverse complement.
GTCACCAGGCTGTATCTCATGAACCGTGATAGTAAGACAGTTGACATTTTCAAAGATAATGTATAACAACAAATAATAAAAAATAATGTAAAGCAACGGTTGCTACGGTTAGAAATTCGTTGGGTGAGGTATTTATTTTTTAGTTGCTTTTTAGCTTATTTGTGTGGAACCCTAAGGGCCACAAATCTGACTCGCACTTGAACAATTGTTTATGTATTTTTTTAATTCTTTTGAACAGGCAAATGATTATGATCGAGGAATTAATTCGGCCGTACCAAAACCGGGCTTGGGCGCAATCGAATTGGGTGCTCGTTAGATTCTGGCACGGGTCCGGCTTCGGCTTTCGGCACAGACAATGGCCGCATTTGGCTGCAAGGTAATAAATGTAACTTGGCTATTGTTCTAATTATGTTCGTTAGAGAGAAACTACTAAATGAAGTAAGGGATATTACTGCCAAATTAACTGTATTGTTCTTTGTTAAATACATAGTTTGTAAAGAAAAACTTTCCAGCGAAGTCGAATTCTTTATAAATTGTATAAATAAACATGATAATATAGAATATGAACCTTGAAACAATCGGTTTTATTTAAATTATTATTGATAAATGTTTAAGGTATGGTGATAGAGAGCCCACTGTTAACAATTTGGGCGCGAAAGTTGATGCTGGACTTATGAGCCAATGTTTTGGTAATATTTCTTATATTACTATTTCTTTTAAAGCATTTTTTATTATTTATCATGCAAAATCTACTTTCTGATAGCAAATAAATAAATATTACATTACATAGCTACTTTTAAAGAGAAAAACACGCATGGTTCCTGTAACAAAATATTGTTTATTTTTTTATTTCTTAGCTTAAATAATTTTAATGCATATTAAACAGGACCTTGTCCATCAGAAGTGATACAAAGACGAATAGGAGATTATCTAACATCACACCCTAAAGAAGCAGCTTTATTCCTTAATTCCCTTCTCAGCCAATTGAATTGGGCTTTTTCGGAATTCTTTACAATGATGCAAGAGGTAAGATACAAATATAGTATTGTTAAGAAAATTTGTTATCTTATTGTTGCTACATCATTTAAAATGTATCGACTTATTCTTATTTATTTATTTTTTCATTTTTAGCAAACCAAAGAAGCAAATGAACCATATAATATTTTATAAAAGTAACTTTGCGAGTGTTAAAATATAGAGAACTTTATATCACAACATAGCTAGGTTTGAAAATAACAATTTTCACGTTCATTTTCTTTTGCAAGTAATCTTGAAGGTTCCTATACCTACGCAGAGAACTTTGATGAATATTTGCATAACCTTTGTTTAATCTAAGCCTGAATATAGCCAGATTTCGAGTATATTTCACAATTTCACAGATGGACCGAGTCCAAATAGACTCACATCTAGAGCCACGGCAAATAAAGCTGTGCGCGACTTGCTTCGATTTGTACCACGGTTTGGCTCGAGCGTTGGAGATGACGATGTGTCTAGCGCCGACTTTGGTGACTAAAGCGGAGGCTAGTGATAACCAAAATGAGCTGTTGCTTGGCAGGACATGTCAGGTGTGATAGACAATATAGTAATTTGTAGGCAATAGGAAGAATAAGATGTTAAGGTATCAAAATTTAGATATAGATTATAGATGATTAGAGATGAAGATAACGAGATAACAAAGCCGCAAGTTGATTGCCTAGGAAATTTATAAACATGCGTATTTGGTTCTAAACGAGAGTTTATACTGAAGATTGTAATTAATTTCCTTGTAAGTATATTACGCTGAATAATGTCTATGTCACCGGAACATAACAAAATCCGCAAGATTATAAATTTATAGGAAACTAGCTTTCCACCCGCAGCTTCGCCCGCGCAGTCAAAGAAAAACCCGCATAGTTCCCGTTCCCGTGGGATTTCCGGGATAAAACCTATCCTATTTCCCGGGATAAAAAGTAGCCTATGTCCTTTC